>QNUK01000685.1:230000-295000 GCA_013621035.1 Clarias magur
AAACAGATAAACCTGTGCATGTAAACATACGAACAGTCGGGAAAAAAGGTGATGCTTTAACAGGTTTACTTTAGCATTTGTTACATTTTATAATTTTTTGATTGCTTTTTGGAGAGCTTATTAAAAGAGACTTTGATAAAAATATATAAAATAAAATAAAAAGCCCTGGAAAAAATGTTTCATGTACTTTGTTCGCCAAGAATAGAAACTCTAGCACTGAAGGTTTTTATTGTGATGTGTACTGGTATACGAGCTGCACTTTATTTATTTACTTAGCTTACTTTATTAACTTTGTTCTTAATATTAATCAACTTTATTAAGATATTTTACCTAGACTTTATTTGCTTTAATTACTCCTAAAGTTTACTTTTCTTATTCAGTTATTTAATTAGTTACTTAGACTTACTTAACTAGCTTTACTTTTTGTTCACTGAAACTTTGGCTTTTCTCCTAGTAACCTTTTAGTATTCATTTAATTACTTTATTTATTTACTTGTTTACTTTACTACCTTTAAATTCTTTTTTCCTTTGCTTGTCTTGATTTTCTTAATGATATTATTTGCTCGTTTTACTCTGTGTAGTTTGCTGAAGTTATGGTTAATAATAGTTACTTGTTTAACTTATTGCTCTTGCACTGCTTATTTATTTACTCAACCTTTTTTTTTGTATTTCGTTTTTATTTACACTTATTGAAACAATATTTCATTAATTTACATAACTTTACATCTATTAATCTACTTGTGTACATACTAATTTACTTACTTTGTTAACTTTACTTTCCTACTCCACTTAATCTTCTTGACTTTATGGCCTTTAATAACTTTATTTTCTTTCTTTATTTACTCAACTTGGTTACCTTATCTATTTTAATTACATTATTTACATTTTACCTACAGTACATTATTTATTTCTATAAGTTCGCATTAATAAGTTATCTAATTCACTCAACTAACTTTTTTTTTACTCAAAAAACATAACAGTAAATTATATATCAGGAATAAGTTAATAATGGATGAGGATGTACAATAGTGGCGCTAACAGACGTGTGATTATATCTGGCCTGAGATCGTCAGTGATATTGTAAAGCAGAAAGCCGTCGTGTGCCGTAAGAAGCCGAAAACAATCCGTGCGTCAGGTTACGGTTCGGTGTCAGATAGCTGATGATGTCATAACTAATGATCCACATTTCTCAGTCTTATTCTCTTTATGGTGTCCTGGTTAGAGGAAGAAGGAATTTATTCGCGTATACTTGCTGTATATGTTTTTTGTTTCGAGTCAGTAAATCGGGTATCAGCGCACGGTGTGTTGAGAAAAATGTGTGCGGATAAATAATTAAGGTGTGTTTTAGCCAGCGTGTGACAGAAGGGTGGGCGTCGGCCGTTACACTTGCGCGCGCGCGCGCACACACACACACACACACACACACACACTGGTACAGAAGAGATTATAGTCACTGATAAGCGAGTGTAATGCAGCATTGTCGCCCCCTGCAGAGCATCTACAGCACTGCCAGAGTGTGTGCACGTCAGGGTGTGTGTTCAGTATCGAGCTGCATTTATTTAAAAAAAGATTCAAAACGAAGCGAATCGGACAAAAGCTGATGTGAAGATAAAAAGTTCAACACTCAGTTCTTATAAATTATAAAGTTAATAATTCTGTTAACTTTCCTATGACATTAATGATGAATTGACCCAAAAACCTTGACTTGTTTGTTATTTTTTTACATTTTTCCGTTCCTGCAGTACCGCCGAGGGCTTCACCGGCCCAGACGCCTCGTCTGTAACCGGATGGCAGACGTTCCTGCAAGCGCTCGGTTACTTCCTGAAGATGTTCTTCGGCTCGGCCGCCCTCGGCACACTCACCGGCCTCATCTCTGCCCTCGTATCCTTCTGTACTTGTGGTTTGTGTGTATGTACTTGCGGTTTGTTTGGGTGCATTAGTTATTTTATTTATTTATTTTTTTTACTTAATGTGCTTATTTTCTGAATTACTTGCATTATTTACATATCCGTCATTTTAATTATTTAATTACTTAAGTACTTTACTCACAAATTTCTTCTTCATGTATTTTGCTTTTTTCCTTTACTAGTTTAGTTACTTAACTGACCGTTTTAAGTTCGTACCTTATTTTCTTCATTTTTGTATCTATATGCTCTTCTTCATTACTTTACTTCCTTTACTTACCCTATTTTACTTAACTGTATTTTTATTAACTGTAAGGAATAAAAAAAAAAACATGTGGAATATTTTATATTATATTTTATATATAAATATTGACATCTTTTTAATATATTCAGAACAGTTTCACAGGCGTTTTTGAGATTGTGTGTCAGATTCGTACTGTGCGTGAAGTTGCGAGCCTTAGCCGCGTATGTGTTCAGTGTCTGAAACACTTTGACCTGAGGAAGACGCCGTCTCTGGAGTTCGGCATGATGATCATCTTCGCCTATCTCCCGTACGGTCTCGCCGAAGGCATCAAACTGTCTGGTGAGATCCGGCTCGGCCGCATTCTTTTCCCACACGTGCTTCGTACTGGTTTCACGTTAGCAGGGCCGAGTGGGCGTGGCCTGGCGACATGGGGAGCACATTAGCTCAGTCTGTATAGTAAACATGTAACGTGATCGTCGCTCTGCTGGGTGGTGTGTGTGTGTGTGTGTGTGTGTGTGTGTGTGTGTGTGTGTGCGTGTGTGCGTGTGTGTGTGTGTGTGTGTGTGCGTGTGTGCGTGTGTGCGTGTGTGCGTGTGTGCGTGTGTGTGTGTGTGTGTGTGTGAGGAGGGGGGGTTTACAATGACACTGAGCTTCACGGTTTCCACGGTAGACCAGTTAAACCTTATATTTGCCATTTAAAGGTTGTACTGGATCCTTTATGATGTCATTACGGTGACATGTTCAGACATGGACTTTGGAGCCAAGGAGAATAATAGTCACTTAAAGTGGTAGTTTGTAGTGGCTGCTGGTGAGCTGTTTTTTTTTTTTTTTTGCTTTTGTGGGGGCCAATACTTTTTTCAGAGTTAAAAAACAGCTTAGTGGCCTTAGTATCTGTCAGTTGTAGAGAACGGTGCGCAGTGTGTGGAGCTGTGACTGGGCGTGGCCTGCATGTGTGTTCGTGTCTATCCAAGTAAAAAACATACATAAGTGAAAGAGGCGTGGCCTGTGTACTTGTCAGTCATATTGGGAGGCGTGGCACACTGAGGAGGCGTGGCCTCAAGAGAGTCTTAACTATGAACAATGTTATTAAAATTATATTGAATTCATGCTGCACATAAATAATATAGTTCTCTGTCTCCCTCTCTCTCTGTCTCTCTCTTTCTGTCTCTGTGTCTCTCTCTCTCTCTGTCTCTTTGTCTCTGTCTGTCTCTCTGTCTGTCTGTCTGTCTGTAGGTATAATGGCCATCCTGTTTTCGGGTATCGTCATGTCCCACTACACACATCATAACCTGTCTCCTGTAACACAGATCCTCATGCAGCAGACGCTCCGCACCGTCGCCTTCATGTGTGGTAGGTCACGTCCTTCAAACGACCTTCACCTCATGCTTTTTCTATAGAAGAAAAGTCAAACTATTTATTAAAGGAATTCAAATAAATGTAAAAAAATAAAATAAAAAAGTCCAGGACCTCTCTGGTTCGATTCCCGGGTGATGCTGTAACCTCTCGCAGCCGGAAGTCTAGAAAATTGGGAAAAATCCAGTAAAGTATTGCTAATTATTCAATTCTGCTCATTTACGTACAGTGTGTAAAAATCAAGTGTGACATAAACCCGACACTTTACATCACGTCTTGGCAGAACTTTGGGGTGATTTTGTAATTTTATACAAATGTGTGTTCACTAAATTCATATGTTTAGAATTGTTTAAACATTCATTAAAATGACATGTTTGTGATTCTTTATAGCAAAATCTAAGCCAAGTGCTTTCCAAAAGAAATGAAAAATATATCACTTTATTTTCATTTAAATAAGATCTTTTGTAGGACTTACTAAACAAAAATGATGCACTGATGTTGAGTGGAAAATATTTCTGTTTTTGTTTCGGGTACTAAACTCTTGTCTTATTTTCTTTTGTGTCTCTTCCACAGAAACCTGTGTGTTCGCCTTCCTGGGTCTCTCCATTTTCAGTTTCCCCCACAAGTTCGAGTTTTCTTTTGTTATCTGGTGTATCGTAAGTAATCACTGCCTTACTGAAAAATGTTGAGTCATATGTCTAAAGCTTTATACCTTTAAGCTTTGCACATTTAGATGTTACAAATTCCTTTTAACAAAAGAGTAGAAAATCAAACTTAAAATTAAATTACAGACAAAAGCTACCTGATCTCTGGTGTCATTCATCCAAAGTTCTAAACAACTTTGTTCCTACTCTGCCTTCACATTCACTGATGAATGAATAATTCAGGAGCACGCCACCTGTAGGATTAAAGAGGGAAAGTCATGTGTCACCATCTCAAAAGCAAACAAATAATAAAAAAAAACATATACAAATATATATATATATATATATATATATATAATATATTTGTATATGTCGATGAATGAACGGACATGATGAATTTTCTATAATATTTTACCAATTTATTTATTTTTTTCTTTTAACTTTACATGTTTTAAAGCAGGCAGGAGTGAATCCTTTACCTACATATAACATGTGCTCTTGCTATTCTTGATAAATGTCTAAAAACTACCAAACTAAAAGGTAACATTGATGTTTTAATGGGCTTGTGTCATACAACAATGTTTATTTCAGTAATACAAATTGTATTTATTATTTATTATTATTCTTTTTTTTTTTAATGATACGGTATAGCAGCAGGTTTTCTGCTCCAGTCCACCAGGTGGCGATATGCACTTTTTAATGCATTAAAAAAATTTAAGACCCTAAGTTTTTTAAATAAAATAAAACCGTGTAATTAACTTAATGAAGATAAAAAAAACAGCATCTCAGCATCGTTAGGTGTAATAATTACACAATCAATCAATCTTCAGGTTAAAAAATATAATAAATTTTATTTCCTAGTAGTTTTTAAAAATTTTATTGTTGTATAAAATTGCATTAATTGCCAGTGCTTTCTTTGACATAGTGTTTTATTTTTATTTTTTAGATTTAAATATTCCCACTTTGAACCTGTTCATGTTTTATTCCTCCTATACCGCAGCCACTTACCAGCAATAAAACTGAACTTGTTGCTGGCGTTTGCTCTGCAGGTTTTGGTTCTTCTTGGTCGAGCCATAAACATCTTCCCTTTGTCCTTCTTACTCAACTTCTTCCGTGACCACAAGATCACGCCTAAAATGATGTTCATCATGTGGTTCAGTGGTGAGAAACATCTCTAAAATCTATGTTAAACATCCCTCATGTCTTAAATCTCTCACTCAACTCCCTCGGCCTGTTCCTCCAGGCCTGAGGGGGGCGATCCCGTATGCCCTGAGCCTCCATCTCGGCCTGGAGCCCATCGAGAAGCGGCAGCTGATCGGCACTACCACCATCGTCATCGTGCTCTTCACCATCTTGTTAATGGGGGGCGGGACCATGCCCCTCATCCGCATCATGGACATCGAGGACAGCCAGTCACGACGCAGGAACAGGAAGGACATCAACCTGAGCAAGACGGAGAAGATGGTGAGAGCATGGTTCCTGTACAGTGTGTTAGTTTCGTTCTTCATGATGACACAAAGGCAGAAACCTGGGAAAAGGAATATGAAGTTTTATTCTAGTGCAAATGTTGCAGAAAGTCTGATCATTAATCATGTTCAGTAAACATACGCGATGCAGATATTATATTATACAGTGGAACCTTGGATTGCGAGTAACTTGGTTTAAAGAAAGATTTTTAATAAATTTTTACTTGAAAAACAAGCATGTCTTGGTTTACGAGTGCCAAGTTTTTTTTTTTTGACACCGACACACACGCACTCTCTCACCTTTACACCCCCCTTCCCAACTAAAATGATTCCACAGTGCCACATTTAACTTAATACCACCCATATTGGGGCACAGGGCATTGCTAAAGATTTTGGAAATCGTGTTTAATGTTTTTCTAAACCGTCATGTATTTCTAATTTAATCTTATTTCCCATGGTCCCCATCACCAACCCCCACCCCCCGACTGGTTATTGGTCTGCTTTCTGTTCTTTTCCATAAATAATTTGTATAAATCCTCTTTCTCTCTCTCTCTCAGGGTAACACAGTAGAGTCAGAGCACCTCTCGGAGCTGACGGAGGAGGAGTATGAGGCTCAGATCGTACAGAGGCAGGACCTAAAGGGCTTCCTGTGGCTCGACGCTAAATACCTCAATCCCTTCTTTACTCGCAGACTCACGCAGGAGGTGATACGACTCACACACGTCTTGTCCCGCATTTATTTATTTATTTATTTATTCATTCATTCATTCATTCATTCATTCTGAAATCTAAATAGCCTCAGGCAGGAAAAAAACAAATGAATGAATTTATTATCATCCTCGGCAGCGGTGCAGACAGAAACGCCTCCTGTGACTAATTTGTATCCGGGAAAACTTATTATAAAAATTAAGAATATTAAAAATATTAATACAGGAAGGAAGCTAATAAGGAGGGGGAAAAAATCTGGACTCTGACCTTTCTGTGACCTTGACTCCGTTCTGATCGATTCCTAAACTAGCCAGTTAATCAGGGATCTGGTCCGGGATCATAACCCGGTCCTTATTTCACTTCGAGTAAAGAGTGCCAGAAAAGGGGCGGGGCTTCAGAGCGGTGTGACTTAAGACCCGAGAGTTCAGAACACCTAGGCGAGTGTCAAATCATTACAGATTCATACGTACAGTTGCTCATCGTTTTATTAGGGGAAAGAAAACTCAATCCACTGACAAACCCATGTCCACTTAATTAGGAACACCCGTACACCAGCTCATTCATGCAGGTATGTAGACGTCACACCTCTCTGAAGCAAACAACATCGACCGAACTGTTCGTGCTGCCAGAAAATCATTAGGATTAAATGAGCAGGTGTTTCTAATAAAGTGGACGGTGAGTGCATGTAATAAACATTTTACTTTTTTAAGTAGCAGATTGTTTTGAAGCCTAAATTTCAAACAGAAAAAATAGAAAAATCACTTGATGTGTTTCTAATTGTGTGTGTGTGTGTGTGTGTGTGTGTGTGTGTGTGTGTGTGTGTCAGGATCTGCTGCACGGGCGAATCCAGATGAAGACTCTGACCAATAAGTGGTACGAGGAGGTGCGACAGGGTCCCTCTGGGTCTGAGGACGATGAAACGGAACTGCTCTGAAACACACACACACACACACACACACACACACACACACACACACACACACACACACACGTCTCTCACATCTAATGAATACGGTACACAGGCTGTACCAAGTGCCAAAAACCCACATTCATGAAGAAGGGAAGGAGATCAAATAGGAAGAAACACTGATGTTAATGTAACGCTGTAAAAAAAAAAAAAATTATATAAAATCATAACAAGTGAAAACATCTGGAACACATCTGGAATAAAGGCATATTTATCCTGTATGTTTATAATAGGGCAGTCATAGATTATTATTTAAAAAAACTTATTCCCTGTTATGATGTGAAAAGTATGCATTTAAACACACACACACAGGGGTTTCTTTCATGCCCCGCCCAAGTGTGTGCACCAGTCGTCACTCATGCAGTGTGTCGTCGTACCCGAATCCTCACGGATGCTCGTAGCTCACATATTTGTTCACTAATGGCGGAGACGTGCAGACAAACAGTCCTGAGAACAGTCCTAGAACTATAGAGCTTGTTCAGTCTGATAGGACTCAGTTTTAGAACTGTTCCCAGACCTGTTATTTTGTGCAGCTACAGCTT
This sequence comes from Clarias magur, assembly GCA_013621035.1. Classification (NCBI taxonomy): domain Eukaryota; kingdom Metazoa; phylum Chordata; class Actinopteri; order Siluriformes; family Clariidae; genus Clarias; species Clarias magur. The sequence continues at coordinate 237,829 of QNUK01000685.1, forward strand.
TCAGTTTTAGAATTTGTCTGATCAAATGCAACATTCATGACGGGTCAGATTTATACTTTATATTGTAGTACAACAAATACCAGATTATTAAGTCAATTTCTTAAAAAAAAAAAAAAAAAAAAAAGTAGTTTATTTGGAAAATTTTAAGCTAGAAAAATTTAAGGAATTACTCTCAAATATTTCCTTTTTGTGTTCTTGGACTCTTCTAAATTATTTTCCTGGAACAGCGACACAGAGTCCTGCAGTGTTCAGTTGCAGATCTACTGCTTTAGCGATTTCCTAATAATTACATCTTAATCATTTATTTATTTCTTTTTCTTCTTTTTTTGTTGTTGCTTATAACAACAACAACAACAAAAAAAAACTTGTGTTACCAAGTCACTACAAAGACTCGTAAACTCCTCTGTCCTGAAAACCTAAACTTATCGCTTTGACTCTTACAGAGCGCTCACACTGGAGACTCCTTCCGTTTTACAGAAACAGTTACATACGTTTTAAACTGTTACCATGGAAACAAAGGGATTAATATAGAGCTGTGATTTTTCAGCTGCGCTGTTTATTGAGAATGAATTAAGACCTTCTGGCCAATCAGAATGCAGAACTCGTCAGCGCTGTGGTGTAGTGAGAGATATTAGATAAATTTGTCCTTATTCCGGATTTTTTGTTTTTGTTAAAGTGAAAGGACAATACTGAATGTGCGGATGTTGGGATTTTACGCTTTACTAATGTGATATTTATTAATGTGCTGCATAACTGTAGAAAATGATTAGTGTTTATATGTTAATTTGTGTTAAATCTTGCTACTGAATCTTTTTAATCAGAGTAGCTTCTGAGAATGTAGAGTATGAGAAGGGTTTGCTACGCCATGCTGCTTTTTTTCCTTTTACAGGGAAAAACTTTTTTTTATTTTTTTTATTTAAAGATGTGCTAATTTGCCAGATTTATTTAAGTCAGTATTGGGTTTTAAATGGAATATTAACAGATTATTTAGTGTTGTGTGTGTCAGGATTAATGGGAATGGTTCTTGGGGTGGTGGGTTTAAGAGAAAAAGTACAGTAAATTAATTATTAGATGAATAATATTTCAAAATAAATAACGTTCAAACCAAAGGAAAGAAATTCATTTTGTAGCAGGAAGGCATTTAGACAGTCTTCTGGGGCTTTTTTATAGAAAATAGAAATTGTGATATTAAAAAAAAAAAAAAAAAAGTGTATATTCATATATTATCATATATTTAAAAAAAATAGCTTTAGTTTAAATCTTAATGATATCTACAGTACAGAATCACAGATTTTGCCTTGGATTGGGATTTTTGCCCAGGATGGGTCAACATCTCATTTCTAACTTCATTTTTTATTTTATTTGATATATTTTATGTTTGGTGTTTGTAGATAACTTATAAAACTGATTTAACTTTTTTCATAGGGGATCTAAACTTTTGCACTCTGCTCTATGTGCTGCATACTGACCACTCAGATGAAGGAGAATAATTTATTTAATTTTTTATTGAAGTTAGTGAGATTAATAAAGCCAAGGCATGTTATTCTGCTCAGTTCAGTTCTAGGTCTAATATCTGCTGCGCGCTCTACTGTTATGTCGAACTCGTCGCACGGCAGGTGAAGGAGATAACGGTGTGTGTTTCATTACTGAAGTCTTCTTAATCTACTTTATTAGATCATCACTTTATGCTTCAGTTCTTCTGCACATGGGTAAAATGTTTGTTTTCTGAAATACTGTGACTCACATTTTCAATAAAATAATTTTAAAAGTTATCTTTCATTTGTCTATCAGTATTACATCTGTTGTGTTTTTAAACACTACCTGAGATTTTATGGTCAATTAAATTACAATATTCTTTTTATGGAACGAAATTTCAGTGAGTTAGTATTAATCATGAAACAGACAGCGTTCTTGCATCACAAAATGTAACAGCCAATCAGATTCAATATGCAAATGAAGACCCTGGGCTTTACACAAGTGTGAGCCAAAATACAAATACTCACAACTTTGTCAAATAGACTGAGACGTTACTGTGGAAATGATGACGTGTTAGAACAAGTGCATTAATGTAAACCTGCACTACGATGAGACGAACAATGATGAGAAAGAAAAAGTGCTTTTGACATCAGAAAACCTGGGCGGTAGATGTAAGAATCTACAAAACTGCACACAACACACTGGGGAAATAAAGTGCTCATGAGGAGAGAAGTGAGTTTGGGAGAAGATTTAATCCTGGACACTGCAGGATTAACAAAGCTTGATTATTTTCCTTTGAGCGCCTCAGCGTTTTATTCCTTTATCAGAGCAAAATCCCACTGATGAAATGTGTTAAATGTTTACTGTATTAAAGTATAATATTGTAAATAATAAAAAAAAAATGGCTGAGATGCAGCTTCATGGTCAACGTATTAATATGTAAAAAAATAATAATAATAATTAAGAGAAGAAAGTGAAACTCAGATAAAATGCTGTAGACACAGTGACATCGACTGGACTTTTCTTTGCTCAACCAAATGGAAGAGAAGGCTCAAATCAACACATTTTACTGAGTCAAAAATTGCAGTAGCAAAACTGTTAGAGGCTTTAATGTTTAGGGTTAAAATAAAAATGAAATACACATATTGATATAATTAATTCTACAAACATTAAACTGCACATTAATCCTTTTTATAATTACACCCAGACACTAAAGGTGAATGTGGACAGTTAATAATGTAGAATATAATGAAAATATAGTATAATAATGGAAGTTTCAACTGTTTAATAATTTATTATTATTATTATTATTATTGTTTTAAGTATTTTCATTTCATTTATGGAAAGTGGCTTTATTTACATAATTAAATAAACTGTGCATTTTGGCAACAACATAAAATGTTTATTTTACTGTGAGATATAGTTTGATGCCACATTTTCTCCTTTTTGTGACCATGAAGTGACCTTTGTGAAAAACAAACAAACCAAAAGATTATCATGTAAAAAATGGAAATACTGTCATAATGAACACTAGACTAAGTGGCATGCATGCAACAATAACTTTAACATACATCATGCCCTTTGCTTTAAAAATAAATAAATAAATAAATAAATAAATAAATCATGCATGCACAAGAAACAATGTATAATTAAAAACGAGAATGCAATGCAAGTTAGAGAAAAGTAAAAATTGAGCATTCTAAGAGAATAAAAGTCTAAAAATGTGTGAACTTTAAAAAATATATTTTTCCCCCCTTTTGTTTATCCTACGCTCTGTACCGTCACAGAGTAATGTAAAGTCATGTTTGTCACACTGTCACTTTGTTGCTCTTGTTTGCACATTTGCACCTTATGTTGTCTGTATAAAATTGTAGATAGTTCGCAGCTAACCAGCTAATTAGGTCTCAAAGTTAGCTAGTTAGTTTTTTTTTTAGTTTTTTTTTTATCTATGTTGTTAATTTATGTTGTCATGTCAATCTATCTTGTCTCAGCTAGCCAGCTAATTAGGCTTCTTAATTAGCTAGTTAGTTTTCTGTTAATTTATGTTGTAAATCTATGTTGCATGCATCACCTGGGTCATTTCACTGTGTACTGACTGTATGTGGCTGAAGTGGCAATAAAGCCGACTTGACTTGACTTCACGTATAATATTCAATAACCTAATGCATATAGACAGTGGCGTTAACCGCGAGACAGTGGGGCGTGTCATCATGGTAATTAGATGCACTTTTGAAAGTGGCCTGACATCACTGGATCGAACCAACTAGTTTTTAATCAACACCAGCAACACCAGCAACACCAGCGATCTACAGCAGCTGAGAAAGAGTCTGGAGGGACGGACTGTATCACCCGTCAGTGTAATAAACAGCGTTGGATACGTAAAACACAAACAATCATCTATATAATAATAATGTAATATAATAATCCAAACAATAATAATAATAATAATAATAAACAAACACATTTCAGATTTCATTTGTGGACATTTATTACTATTTTTAAAAACTGAAGATTTTCACCTTCGCCCAGACATAACATAAGCAAACAAACAAACAAACAAACAAACAAACAAAGCTCATCTACTGTAATAGCCACTGCTATTATTATGTCTGTAGGAAACGTGTTACATTTTGGGGATTATTAAACTGAAAGCTGCAGCTGTGTATTATGTTTCTGAGCTGTTATTTCATTCGTGTTCGTTGGTCTTACAAGGATATGGCCTACAGTTTGGAGCTCAAATTCCACTTCACTTGCTGCTGTCGAGCTCATCCTGTTTCAGACGATCAGCCCCAGATTAACATGATGTCTGTCGACTTGGGCCTTTTCAATTTCTATAATAAAACATTGCGTCTGGGTTTTTCAAATTGACTAAACTAATTTGTATAATACACATCTCTCTCTCTCTCTCTCTCTCTCTCTCTCTCTCTCGCCTGCCTGACGATGGAGCAGATCAACACAAGATCTTTCTCTTTCTCTTAGTTTTTGGTGTCCGTGTTCGCTGAACTGATAAAACCTCGGTTGTCTTCATTTGTAAAGATATGAGCAGAGGTTTAAATTGAGAAAACAGACCAGTGTGTTTATGGCGGCGACTTCACTCTACAAACATTTCGCACTTTTCTGTTCAAGACCGAGCGCATGTTTGTAAAGTTTATGTAATGAATTTTATAACAAACTTATTTGCAGCTAATGAATTCTTACTTCGACATACTCAGCAGTTCCACGGCCTGTACATCTGTATAAATAAATGAACGGTTTTGTCCGTACGTTGGGTCAGAACTCGCTTATTTAATGGTTCCTTTATGTTACATACATTAGAGAAAACAGAAACCAGCCTCAGAAAAAGACTGTTTGTCTGTATGTCTGTATGTCCGTCCGTCCAGATTTTGTCACAGCATCACGCAAAACTGACTGGACAGAATTTAATGGGACTTTGCCAGTCCTTTGGTATTTGCCTGAAGGAAGGTCCGCTGCATAAATGAAATCAAAATCTTGAGTAGAAGTGAAGTTAGTGCTTTATTTTACTCATACGTGGCGTGGCTACATGCATCACTCAACTGAGCCAATCGGCGTGATAGTTTACCGTAAACACCGCACTCAGATGTGCGGAAGATACAGAAACAACCGTACAAACCAGCAAAATCCTCACAAAACACACACACACACACACACACACACACACACACACACACACACAAACATGTGACTCATCATGGCTTACTCCAAAAAAACCTTGCACCTTAAATTCAATCAAAATGTTGAGCAGAAGTGAAGTTATGAAGTTATGAGAGCAGTTACGCCCCAGATGCTGATCAGATTATTTTTAGCTTTAACCTTTTAACTATTTCTACATAGTTATGTTCTAAATAGTTATGTTACTATTTCTGTAACTCTTTACTCGTCAACAACCGGTACTGTACTACTCTAGTGTTCCATACATCTACATATTCGGTATTATTTCCCTCTCTTAAAGCCACGGTTAGATCATCACTGAAGGTTAGAGGGCGCAGCACGACGCAGTAACACACCCTGACGCTAGCATGATGCTATTATACTCTAACATGTTCAGTTACATGAAGACACAAATACGATTTTTGCTATAGTTATGCTGTGTGCACAATGCCTGCGGTCGCGTCTACTGATAAACACCACCGTCCGAGTTTTTAACATGATACTGGTAACAGCATCACTGTACAGATTGCACATTCCCTCGACATTTTAGGTTCATTTATTTTGCGCACCTTTTTCTTTCGGAGCAATACACTGCCCCTGTTGGTGAAGCATGGACATTGCACCTCTCATGCTGCAGTTTCAGTAGCATTACAAATTTGCCAGGGAATTTAATCCACTACATAATCGTATACAGTTCTCAGTGATGTCTGAACTAATGCCATGTTATTTTGATAATTAATGCAACTCATGCAACTTTAAAATGTCTATTTTTATCCATTAACTCAAAGTAATATTATATATTTGATTAAGATAGCAGACTTAAACGCTGCCCAGTGACTCTGAATCAGGGCTGCCTGCCCGCGTGCCTTTTATTCAGCTTGCATCTTCACTAGAAACGAGCTTTTTAAAATCTTGTTTACCATCCTGTAAAAGCAGAGGAACAGCAACTCCTGACTCGAACCATCCTGTTCCTGAACTCAAGGTTGTCTCAGTTCTGGGGCCGTGTGGCTCCAACAGTCTAATAGTCTAAAACGCATCTCTGTGTGTAAACTGCTGTTAAAACGTCCCAGTCAGGCTGCGTCAGGTTCGGTCCTGTAAAAAACTAAAATCCGAGAAATGTCATAATCACGTATAGCTCAAGAGCACTCGTTTATTATAATCATATTTATAACAAGCATTCAAACTGGATGTTGTTTACATGGCAGTAGTGCATAGCGGATGTTTGGAAATACATTTGTGAGACAATAAAACTTTATATTAATGATAAAAAGCGTTTTAACATCACAAAAGATTCACCTCCATTTATTTATCCCAATAAACCAGAGATCTCCAGCGCTGAGGCTCGAGAGAAATCTCCCTGAAGAAATTCATAATGAAAGTTATATAAAGGCATATTCACACAGAAAACAAACTAAAAACAAAAACATTACACATGGTACATGCGGATGAGGAAGAGGACGTCACATTAATAAAGAAATCACCCGAGTGCCAGGTCTCAATACGAACAACCCTGGACGTTTAGAAGGAAAACTTATTGCATGAGAAGAGATATAATAATAATAATAATAATAATAATAATAATAATAATAATAATAGTCATCATCCGCAAATATACTAAAATGATCTAAACGCAGGATAAAACTACTATCATACAATACAAAATTGCTTAGAAAGAATGTAATACATGTGTAATAAGGTCAAACTGAACCATTGTATTGAATTTTCTTCTATATTTCACATTTGTATTCACTCGCTGTATTTACTCATCCAGTCTTTGTGCCTTTTACATAAACTTTTATTATGAGGTTTTTAGTTTGAGGGGAAAAAAAAGTTGTTGTTTTTTTTCATTTGTTGCCCAGATTCTAATATTATTTTTATGTAATCATTCATTCATTTTTTCATTTATTCTCCATGAGAAAGCTTTCAAACGTGTTCCAAAGAAATAAAAAGATTGCGACACCACATGCAATGTGACTTATTATAGTAGACTTATAGATTATTATAGAATATTATTATTATTATTATTATAGAATTATAGGCAGCTGCATTTCCAATTTTTGAAAAAATGTATTTTAGGAAAATAAAAGAATGATATGTGTACTGTATATTCACACACAAAAGAGATGAAGGTCGTATCGAAAGTAAGGAAAAAGTGCGCGTGACTATTTTATTAACGGATTTATTTCCGTCAGTTCAGATTGCGCATGCTGGTGAAGTAACTCTCCCTCTACACGAAGGTCCGACTCGTCCCAGTCTCCATCACAAGCCGCTTATTTTCTCCATCATTCTCCAAATCTCAAATCTGTTTTAACATTCCCCTTTGCGGCTGTTGATGTTCTCCCAGCGCACTACAGAGTGTTTAGAGATCTCTGAACCCCAGATCAGATGCAGTGTGTGCAGACGGGCGAAGACGATTAAAGAGGGAGAAGCCAGCACTGAAACAAACCAGAGAACATCAATTGCAACAAAGGCGGTGCAAAGTCCAGAACAGTCCAGAGCAGTCCAGAGCCGTCCAGAACAGTCCAGAACAGTCCAGAACAGTCCAGAGCAGTCCAGAACAATCCAGAACAGTCCAGAACAGTCCAGAGCAGTCCAGAACAGTCCAGAACAGTCCAGAGCAGTCCAGAACAATCCAGAGCAGTCCAGAACAGTCCAGAACAGTCCAGAACAGTCCAGAGCAGTCCAGAACAGTCCAGAACTGTCCAGAGCCGTCCAGAGCAGTCCAGAGCCGTCCAGAACAGTCCAGAGCCGTCCAGAACAGTCCAGAACAGCCCAGAACAGTCCAGAGCAGTCCAGAACAGTCCAGAGCAGTCCAGAACAGTCCAGAGCAGTCCAGAGCAGTCCGGAGCCGTCCAGAGCAGTCCAGAACAGTCCAGAACAGTCCAGAGCAGTCCAGAGCCGTCCAGAGCAGTCCAGAACTGTCCAGAACTGTCCAGAACAGTCCAGAGCAGTCCAGAGCAGTCCAGAACAGTCCAGAGCAGTCCAGAGCAGTCCAGAACAATCCAGAACTGTCCAGAACAGTCCAGAACTGTCCAGAACAGTCCAGAGCAGTCCAGAACAGCCCAGAACAGTCCAGAGCAGTCCAGAGCAGTCCAGAGCCGTCCAGAGCCGTCCAGAACAGTCCGGAGCCGTCCAGAGCAGTCCAGAGCAGTCCGGAGCCGTCCAGAGCAGTCCAGAACAGCCCAGAACAGTCCAGAGCAGTCCAGAACAGCCCAGAACAGTCCAGAGCCGTCCAGAACAGTCCGGAGCCGTCCAGAGCAGTCCAGAGCAGTCCGGAGCCGTCCAGAGCAGTCCAGAACAGTCTAGAACAGTCCAGAACTGTCCAGAGCAGTCCAGAACTATCCAGAGCAGTCCAGAGCAGTCCAGAGCCGTCCAGAGCCGCCCAGAACAGTCCAGAGCAGTCCAGAACAATCCAGAGCAGTCCAGAGCAGTCCAGAACTATCCAGAGCAGTCCAGAGCAGTCCAGAGCCGTCCAGAGCCGCCCAGAAAAGTCCAGAACAGTCCAGAACTGTCCAGAGCCGTCCAGAACAGTCCAGAACTGTCCAGAGCCGTCCAGAGCAGTCCAGAGCCGTCCAGAGCAGTCCAGAACAATCCAGAGCAGTCCAGAACAGTCCAGAACAGTCCAGAACTGTCCAGAGCCGTCCAGAGCAGTCCAGAGCCGTCCAGAACAGTCCAGAGCAGTCCAGAACAGCCCAGAACAGTCCAGAGCAGTCCAGTACCGCCCTCCGGCCCGTGTAACATAGCAAACAGCTAGCGGTTTCAAAACCTGTAATGTAGATGTCACTCATCAGCTGCACCCCTGATTATGCGTCGCTGAATATAATTGGATATATAATGGAGGGACTGAGTCACTTTTGGAGACTGAATGGAGACCTGCATGTTTTGGCACGACAGCATCGGTCTGACCGCTCAGAACCTACCTGGGCCTGAACCTTGATTCTGTGTTTTTCTACCAATATAATCAATCCTTGTTTAAGTCTTTATCAGCTTTCTGGTTATTGATCCGGTGTACACAGGTATTGTTAAAAAACAATTTTTTTCTATTCATCCTTTATATTTATTTATTTATTTATTCATGAAATCCTTGTGTAGATGAAAATGCAAACACACCATCAGCAGAATGTCTCACCAGCAGGTGGCGCTCTAACCGTAAGCCTCTGCTTCAGCTACGATTAATTAGACTACATTCGCAGGTTAACGTGAAAACCGATCTGAAGCCCAGATTGGACACACACACACACACACACACACACACACACACACACACACTCTCTCTCTCTAATCACCGTCCTTAGTGTCTGTTTCATTTCCTGGTTTTGTCTCCACAACTTTCTTTCAGCCTCAGTTTCGTCCTCACTCTCAGTCTCAGTCGAATCTGCGCTACAGGTCCCGTGTCACTTCTGGACCTCGAGGCTGCCTGGAGAATTAATGAACAATAACTGATTAATGAAAAATGGATTTCAGGAACAGATACATTTGTGTTGTGGATGTTTGTGGTTATAAATACAAGCAAATCCAACATGGAAGCAGCGTGTAGACTGAACGTAGCTACGATGCTCATTAGCTGTCTGTGCTGAAAGTGACGGTCTGAATTTAACACTCTAATTTAAACTCCAGTTTACTGTATATTAATGAACATTCCGGGTCGCAGAAGGTAAACATTGTCCTAAACATACAAAATTAACACGCAAAAAAAAAAAAAAAATGCAAAATAAAAAAAAAGACATGGGACTATTAAACAGAGAGATTTATTTTGAGGCTTGATTAAGAAATGGTTATTAATGAAGAGTTCATGACATCATCCCAAGTGTAAAGCTCCTCCAAGGTTCTTCGTGCTACTTGGTGGGACATTCAAGGCCTGGTTTTGTTGATGGATCTAAAGGAAGTCGCTCTGCATCTCATTAGACAGCTGACTGACTCCTGCCTCGCTGTTCGAGCAGCCGCTCAGTATCCGAATCGTCCTCTGGGGCATGATGTTCAAGCAGTGACCGGGGCTGTGGTCCAGGCAGGACCGGCACGTCCGGTGACTTTTCTGAGGTCCACTGGAGTTGTGAGCGGACCGGCAAGTTGCCTTTTCTGCCTTTTTACGCACCGTCTCCGGCTGGCACAGGCACGAGCACAACGTCCACCTGCGAAGGGACCTGCGGAAGTTGGGTTTGAATCCCAGGTAGACCAGGGGGTTATATAGCGTGGAGGATTTGGCGCAAACAGCCGCTGTGGCAAACGCTACCGGAGGAACCGCGCTCGGGTTCACGAAGGCCGCCCACATGGACACGCCGGCATACGGACTCCACGCTAGCAGGAAGCCGATGCATACAGCCACGGAGAGCTGGGCAGAGAAAGAACAACACGCTGACATCAGTAACGAAGACACACATGTGATATCTGAAACTCGAGGGATAAAACACTGTGAATAACAAAAATGAGCGACTTCGGTCCTCTTTAAAGCGTGTGGAATAAATTTTGCTATTCTTTCTGTCGAGAAAAATCTCGCAGTTTTTTTTTTTTTTTTTTTTTTTTTCTGGCACAGCAGGAACCCGAAGTGAACATGCTGTGTCGGTTCGTTAATGGCGTCGTTGATGGACCTGGCGACACACTAACGAACAATCTCTCGTTATGATCCCTAATCCAACTCATCACCTTTAAATCCTAACTGTCTGAGCCAAGCACCTTGATGATGCGCGTCTGAGCGTTGATGATCTTGTTCTGTGGAGACACGTGCTGCTGGACGGCCTGTCGAGACCCGCGCACCGTCACCAGGATGAAGGTGTAGGAGAGGAAGATGACGGTGCAGGGCACGATGTAGCAGAAGAAGAAGAGGCAGACGATGTAGGATGTGGCGAGGAGGCTGTCGCGAGGAGCGAACCAGTCGATGCAGCAGGCGGTGCCGTAGGGCTCGTAGCTGTACCGACCCCAGCCGGAGAGAGGACCAGCCGCAAAGACGGACGAGTAGCACCACACGCACAGGACCAGCAGCATGGCATGCGACGAGGAGAACTTGTTCCCTAATATGGAAGAGAGACACGCGTTAGCATCACGAGCCGCATCACCATCGCTGACGTGCAAGAGCTAAAAGCCCATGACACGGAGCCGTGGGAAGATGATCCCCGATGGGATGTTCTGATGAGCCACTGTTACCATGGACAGAACAAGTGTCCTCTATTCCTCTAACACCACAGACAATAATTAGAATTTTTGTCTATTAGCAAACATGTCACACTTTGTCTCTGTTAAAAACTCCATTTAATGATGTTGTGGAACTTCTACAAACAAAGTTATCTCCTGTTCTCGCTTACATTATAGCAGCAATAAACGGTTGATCCCGAACACTCCGTACTGTGAGTTTCTCCCGTTCAAAAGACTTTTGTGTATTCGTTGGACCCTTATTTTGACATCGATCTGAAACTTCAGGACATTCGATCGCTCGTTCCTTATTACCGCCTGATCGGTTTGTCTTTTTAAAGTCCGCAGTCAGTTGTTCATTGTCTTGCATCTGTTTATTCCGCATGATAAAGCATGAGGCTGTACAGTAGTGATCCGAAATCTAGCTGGCCGTCCAAACTGATCGGACTTGGCGAGATCGGCATGAGATCCTCACCTGCTCAGTCTGACTGCTCTCTCTGAACACTTGAATTATGCCATGGTCTTTGTCAAAGTGTTGACCATGAAATAAATTAACCACTCATCATCATCATCATCATCATCATCACATCATCGTCTATACCGCGTCATCCCGTATACAGGCTCACGGGGATAAATAAATCATGTAATAAGTAATCAAATATAACATGAAATAAACAATTACATAAATAATCAATACCCTATATGCTAAATAGAATCATTTAATATTTAAGTAAAACATTTCTATAGCAATTGCTTTTCAACATATGTGTTAAATTGTATTTATTTAATGATGCATTTAATGCATTTAAAGATGTATATTGATTTATCCAATTTTGTCTCAAATTCCACAATATCTGATTGGTTAAGGTTGCTTTACAATTTAGTGCTGATATCGCCACCTGTTGGCCTGGCGTGCTTCATGTTATTGCATTTTCATTTGGGTGAATTTTATTTTTCTAAACAGGAAAAAATATCTCATGCACACACCAGATTATTATTATTATTATTATTATTATTATTATTATTATTATAAGTCTCTTTGTGTGCAACTGGGTTTGCATTATTACACGTCTGCCATACGGCTGGTGGGTCTGATGTGGACTGAAATGCTTTTTAGAATGAAATTCTTTAAAAAATGACTCTTTTTAAATAACAGCGCTTCTGTTGATTTTTAGTCTTATATTGTATTAAACATAGATATTATGTTATTATATATGAAATCCAGTCGATGTGTGAAAGGTATTAATGGACAACAAAAGTCCAAACCGAAAAAAAACAAAACAAAACAAAAGAACCAACAAAAACAACTGGATGTCAAATCAATAATCCCTGGACTGTAATTAAAGTCTTTCTTAAAGTAAAGTAAGGCCTTTATTTTTGTCACATGCACATTACAGCACAGTGAAATTCCTTCTTCGCATATCCCAGTGTAACTGGGTCAGAGCGCAGGGTCAGCCATGGTACAGCGCCCCTGGAGCAGACAGGGTTAAGGGCCGCGCTCAAGGGCCCAACAGTGGCAACCTGGCTGAGCTGGGAATCGAACCGCCGATCTTCTGATCAGTAACTCAGTGCCTCGGCCCTCTGAGCCACCACCGCCCCACGTATAATCCCCCCCCCCCCCCCCCCCCACTTTTAATCGTATACTAAAAACCTTTTCATCCCTCACGTCCCTTCCTCCTCAATCCTCCTTCTGTATAAATTGCTGGTCAATGTCTAGAATTAAAATCACAAACTCGGGATCTCAGGGAGCTGCAGATCGAACACCTGTTACTGAACAGACTTCATTACACGAGCAGCGAGAGGCGATCTGGAGAGAGAGAGAGAGAGAGAGAGAGAGAGAGAGCTGTGAGGAGTCCCTGCTGAAACTGATTAAAGGGATGATTAGCTCTTTATCCTCCCAGTAAGACACATTTCTGTCATACAGAACAGGCCAGTCGATCCTCACGTGGGATTCGAACATGCCCCGTGTCGCTGTTTGTCCCGAGGCTGCTGACCCAGGAGCAGAAGGAACATTGCGTTGAAGTCTGCCAAGAACTCAGCGTCAGCATGTCATGGATCGTTACCGAACCTGGGTGTACATGTGCGGCCCTGAGACCAAGCGACAGTCAAGCAGTTCACAGTGGAAGAGCCCGGCATCTCCACGACCGGAAACGGCGAGGCGGGTCTGCAGCTCGCCTGAGAGCACGCTCAACATCCTATTCAACATTTGCAGCATTGAGAATGCAGTACGTCCCCAGGAGCCCCAGACCGTCAATAGTTTAAGGCGTCCGAGGGAGGATGTATGGCAAAAACAGAAAACAGAAAACAGAAAAAATAAAAAAATTCTACACTTTGGGATACCACCTGGAGTTAGTGTTCCCATGGCAACAGCGCATTCACAGGGACGCGTACCGCGGACGCTACATTAGCAAAATTGTTGAGATTTACATACATATAGCTGCTACTGAGTGAAAACAGGAACTCATATAACGTGTTTGTCAGCAAGTAAAATAATTATAATTATTGGCAAATCTCTGTGGTGTAAAGAGGAATAAAACATTTTCTATTCTTTTACTTTTGGCTTTGTTAAGCATTAAAAGTTTGCAAAACTATTTCTCAGAACATGAAATAATAAAAAAAAAAATATATATATATATATATATATATATTATTTTTTTTTTTTTTTAAACCGTAATTTTAATTAGACACATTTCATGCCAAATCCTAGTTAAAATAAATAAATAAGAATATTCCACACAGATGTACAAGACTGAATATTTTACCGTAGTTCGGGCAGCAGATTTTAAACCAGCAGACGGAGGACAGGACGGTGAGATTACTGAGACTGCAGAGGCCAAAGAGCACGCCGCAGAACGCATAACTCACGCACAATGATTCAGTGAAGAGCCACCTACGGGGACAGAGAGAGAGAGACAGAGACAGAGAGAGAGACAGACAGAGAGAGACAGACAGACAGAGAGAGAGAGAGACAGAGACAGAGAGAGAGACAGAGAGAGAGACAGAGAGAGACAGAGACACAGAGAGACAGAGAGAGAGACAGACAGAGAGAGACAGACAGACAGAGAGAGAGACAGAGAGAGAGACACACAGAGAGACAGAGAGAGAGAGAGACAGAGACACAGAGAGACAGAGACACAGAGAGACAGACAGAGACAGAGAAACAGAGAGGGAGAGAGAGAGACTTTTAGGTGTCTTTAATTTTGAAACATTCATAACATTTCCATCTTATTTGAACATGTGAAAGAATTAAGTGAAATTAGATTTTTTAGATAAATAAGCAGCATATATATATATATATACACACACACACATATATACACGCACATATACATGCACATACATAAATACATATATACACCTACACACACATATATGTATACATATACATACATACATACCCATGCACAAACACAAATACACACATACACACCCCCACACACACATGCACATCCATATAATAAAAGTTTTACATTTTCACATGAGTACGCTGAGTTAAATAAGATGAAAAAGGATATAGTGGATAAAAACGTAAATAAATAAATAAATAGTCACAAGGTTTGATTTCGTGATGGTACATAAGATATAAACACCCATAAGACCGGAAATGATTAATAAATAAATAAAATAGGTCAATAAATAAGTAACTAAAAGGGGTAAAATAAGGTGCCTTTGTAGCTCCATATACTGTGCATGTTCTCATAAAACTTCTGCTAAAAGGTTAAAATTAACAGATCGTTCTCTACACAGCATAAAATGTCCCCCTGTCCCCAAACTTTACAGAAGTCCTGCAGCCTATCCGTCATTGTTGCATATGTGAATTCGATTTTTAGTCTGGTTTTTACAAGAGTTTTAAACATGAGCTCAGGATTCAGAGTGCCATCATTCTTTATTTTGTTTTTTTCTTGTAAGCCATGGGGCCAGTTTTGCTTTGCCAATTAGAAAATTAGTGATACAAATTATTTCTTTGTCTGCAGCCGAGTATTTCGGGCCAAGAATGTACAGGCTTTCTGTTAGGATTTGATCGAAACTTGCTGTCCATCCTCTCAACGTGTTAAACATTGGCCTTAACCTTTCACACCTTAAAAAGAGGTGGTCTAAAGTTTCCTCCCTCCCACAGAAGGGGCATGTTGTGGCTACGGTGGAGTCGATATGTGCTACGTGTCTGTTTGTGGCCCCGTGCACGATCCTCCACTGCAGATCAGCTGTGCGCTTCTCTACAGGGGGTTTGTACAGGGACCTCCAGCTACCTCGTGGGGAAGAGCCCGGTGCCAGCAGATCCGACCATCTCGACTCCTTCACCCCGGCCAGAGAGTTCTGATGGGACACCTTCACACTGACTGTGTACAGGGCACTCTTGGTGGCGTTTTCAAAGTCCGTCAGTTGAGGTATCTTGAAGGACAGTATTCCTCCATCGATTGCTGGTTGTTCTGCTGCTGGAAGGATGGAGAGAGAGGGGAAAGGTTGCCAGTCCCCTCCAGAGTCCCGTTCTAATGCCTCCTTAAACTCTGGAGGCAGCGCTAGAATCACCTCTCTCAATATTCCCTGCAGCAATCGATGGGATTGTCTCTTCCCCAAGCGTAGTTGTAGTTTTCCATCCTTTACGAGTCCTCAAGTCCCCAAGCTTCGTGATTCCAGCTTTTTGAAACCGTTGTCGTAGGTTCCTTGATGTTAGGATTTTTGCCGGTATCAGTGGGTTACTGAACAGGGGCTCTTGGTTTACGCCGAGGCATGGTTGTTCTCCCGTTCTGCTGCTTCTCAGAAGTGAAGACCACGCCTTTAAAACTGTCTGATAAAACCTCGTTGTTTTTGATGTATTGATTTCCTTTAAGTCCATTATGAACAAATGTCTGTCGTATTTTAAATCCTCGATTTTGTGAAGTAGTAGACATGCCATGTGAGTCCATGTTGCCTCATTTTCGTAGAGCAGCCTTTGTGCGGTCTGAAGACGGAAGGTTTTTATTCGGCTTGGTAGGTCGATCAGGCCCTGGCCTCCCTCCTGTATTGGCAGGTAGAGAACTGGTGCCCGTGTCCAGTGTTGCCCCTTCCAGATGAAGTCCACTATCCTTCTCTGAATCTCTCTGACTGTTGTTTCTGGTGGTTCAAGGGCTGTGAACTTGTGCCACAGCATCGAGGCAACCAAATTGTTGGCGACCAGTACTCTCCCCCTGTAGGACAGTTGGGGCAGGACCCAGGTCCATTTTGACAACTTTACCCTTACCTTCTCCACCAAGCCCTCCCAGTTTTTCTGCAAGTAGTCTTCGTCCCCTAGGTAGACTGCCAGGTATTTAATACCTGTTCTTCCCCATTGCATGTTCTCTGGAAGTTTGGGAACTTGTTTTCCTTCCCACTGATCTGCAATAAAGCTTTCGCATTTGCCCCAATTAACACGTGCAGAGGATGCAGCCTGGTACATTCTTAGACTACTGGAGAGGACATGAATGTCCTTCTGTTTAGTGATAAAAACCAGTATATCATCTGCGTAAGCTGATGCCACTACTTTGTTTGGAATGCCACACTCTGATGACCCACTCATGTTTCTCCTTAGCTGATATAAAAATGGTTCAATCGCCAGGCTGTATAGTTGCCCTGACAGTGGGCACCCTTGTCTGATCCCTCGTTGTATTTTAAAGGGACAACTAAGTCCTCCTCCAACTTTAAGCATGACACAAGCATCTGTGTATAAAAGTTTGATCCATGCTATAAACTTTGTTCCCATCCCAAAAGCATTTAATGTATTAAAAAGATAGGTGTGGTCCACTCTATCAAAGGCTTTTTCCTGGTCTATAGATAAAAACCCAAGGTCATAAGAATTCATTTTACACAAGTCTATCATATCACGTACAGTAAAAATATTGTCCATTATTGTGCGTCCAGGTATGCAATAAGTTTGACTTGTGTGTATTATTTCGCTTATGTATTCTTTTAGTCTGTTTGATAAAACCTTCGATAATATTTTATAGTCTGTACATAAAAGAGCCACAGGTCTCCAGTTCTTTAAAACGCCCAAGTCCCCCTTTTTTGGGAGCAGAGATAAAACCGCCCGTGTGCAGCTTGTAGGTAGTCTTCCATTGTTTATAGACCAGTTAAAAACCTCGTATAAATCTGCTCCCAACGTTTCCCAGAACTGTTTATAAAATTCGGCTGGGATTCCATCAATGCCCGGTGCTCGTCCGGTGGATAGCTGCTGTACTGCAGTAGTTAGTTCCTGAAGTTCAATGTCCGTGTCTAAGGCCTCCTTTTGCTCCTCTGTTAGCTTTGGTAGTTCCTTTGTTATTTCCTCTCTGTGTTTTGGATCAGTAGGCTCCTCGTTGTATAGGTTCTTGTAATAGTCCACTGCGATGGCTCTCATTTCTTCACGAGATGTAGTTGTGCTTCCATCAGGACGTTTTAGGTACAGCATTTGGTTTTGTCTTCGGGTTTTTCGTTCCAGGTTGAAGAAGTAGGTGGTTGGTGCATCAATGTCTTTGATCTTGGAGATCTGTGATTTTATAAGGGCTCCTTTGGCCTGCTCGTGTAGATAAGAGCTTAGTGTCTTCTTTTTTGTTTCTAAGGAGTTCCTTTTTTCCTTTTCATTTTTCTCCAGTACTGCATTCTCTAGGGCTCGTATCTCCCTTTCTAATTCTTCAACTGCACCTTTTTTTATTGCGTTTGTGTGTGCTGTATATTGCTGGCAAAACGTTTTAATTTGTGCTTTCCCCACCTCCCACCATGTGCCTAAGGATGCGAAGTCCCCTTTTCTTCTTCTCCATTCTTCCCAAAAGATTAAAAATTTAAAACAGAAATGTTGATCTTGAAGAAGTTTTAGGTTAAAACGCCAGTAAAATGGAGGTTTTGCTTTGTCAGACAATATAAAATCTATTGTGACCATGTGATGATCTGAAAACCCGCTGGGGTGAATGGAGCTCTTCAAGATTTAGTTTCTGTCCATTTCTGTGATATAAAATCTGTCCAGTCTTGCAGCACTTATTCTTGTGTCGGTGGTTTTAATCCATGTGTATTGTTTTATTCCCTGGTTCTTTTCTCTCCAGGGATCTATGAGTCCACATGTTTTGATTATGTCACTTAGAACCTCAGCAGATTGAAAGTGTGGTTCTTCTGTGTTCCTATCTGCTGTAAAGTCTAAGGTGCAGTTCCAGTCTCCGCCCATGACTACAATGTGGTTACTGCCATGTTGTGTGATTACGTCTCTTATTTTATAAAATGTGTTCACCCTCTCACTTCCTTTATTTGGGGCATAAATGTTCATAAATGAGAAATTAAGCCCTTCGATTTCAGCTTGTACTATTAGAACACGGCCCTGTTCTACCTCAATGCTTTCAGTAACGTTTGCTTTTAATCTTTTTGAAATTAATGTTGCTACCCCGGCACTGAAATTTGTCCCGTGACTAAAGTAGATTGGGTCTTCCCACCTCATCCCCCATTCAATCACGTTATCTTTGTCACTATGTGTTTCTTGTAGAAAAGCAACGTCTATATTTTTCTGCTTAATGAGTTGTATAACTACAGCCTGTCAGACTGTTCATTCAAGAGTCGTATGGAATTAATTTGTATGTTTATAATTAAGCTTGATTACATTTTTAGAGCCTTGAGCAGAGCAGATTTGCTGCGCTGTGGACAACATGTGGTCTGCGCAAACGCTTTAAAGAGAAATATTTATCTTATATAGCGAGATATTTTCACTTCATTCCAGATAATGAGCTCAAAAAGGGTAACTTTCCTCTAATATCCAGTATTAAGCTCTGACGAATCTCTGTTCCACATTCTACATTTACACAGGAGCTGGAATCGCAACTGATTTGCATTTTTTTCCTTTTGGTGAACAACAACAACAACAACAACGAAAACACAGACGTTGTGCTGTTAATGAGACGGTGGGGATGAGGAGTCTCTGCGGGAGAGAAAGATCACCTGTGAGAGAAAGCAGAGGAAATCGCGAAGGGGAAGAGCGAGACGGTCATGCCCAGGTCACTGATGGACAGATTGACGATGAAGAACTCGGCCGGTTTGAGAGACGACTTCTTCTGGTAGGCCACCAACAGCAAGACTGTGTTCCCCGTCAGAGAGAAGAAACCTGGAGCAGGATGGAGGGAAGGAGAAGAAGCAGAAGAAGGAGGAAAGAAAGTTAAATAAAAAAAAAAGGCAAGAAAAGAAGGGAATGAAAGAATGGATAGGAAAGAAAGACAGACAGAAAGAAAGAAGGAAGAACCATAAAAATGCCAGGGGATAAATAAATAATCAAATGATGAAAAACATAAAAAAAAATATTGCACATAAAGAAAAATCTAAAGTACAATATAATTATGAATTGATGTGTATAATAAAAACATGTGTGTGTGTGTGTGTGTGTGTGTGTGTGTGTGTGTGTTACCAAAGATGCTGTAGATCATCCCCAGAAGAAAGTCTTGCTCTTTAGATATGGTGGAAATAAAGGAATTCTCAGAAGCATTTCCCATCTACAGAGAGAGAAAATGTTCCAGTTATCAATTATCTTTTTTATTAATTTTTTTTTTCAATTTTAGATGATGTCATATTCACTCATATTGATCTTTTATCTGTAATATTTCCTCGAGGCTGAGCTGGACTTATTCTGATCCTGGAGATCAGACTTGGTTTAGCTGAAGACTGTCACAGAGCTCGTTGCGTTTTCCCACCAGCTCAGTGTCTCATTCCTGAGTGAGTGGAGACGCGCGTCGTATCTGTAGCATTCATTCAACTCAGCATGTACACACTACATGAACAAAAGCACCATCCTGAGAGTAACACATGAGTTTAAGTTAATAAGTCTACTCTCTTAATAAGATGTACAGAACTGTGAAAAACTAATTGCCCCTCCCGTGCCTCTGTGTTTTTTTTGTTTGTTTGTTTGTTTACATATTTGTCACACTTAAACAATTGAGTTCGAACTAATTTTAATACACAATGATAAACCGAGTACA
Source organism: Clarias magur (assembly GCA_013621035.1). NCBI lineage: Eukaryota > Metazoa > Chordata > Actinopteri > Siluriformes > Clariidae > Clarias > Clarias magur. The sequence goes on from QNUK01000685.1 coordinate 258,033, forward strand.
TACAATTATTATTATTTTTTTAAACAATGATTTCATTTTTTTATGTGAAGAAAGCTGTCCAAACTTGCCTGGTCCTATGTGAAAAGTAATTGCCCCCCTAGTAATTGCAATCAAGCTTTAGCGATAACTGGCGGTGAGTCTTTCACATCGCTGTGGAGGAATGTTGGCCCGCTATTCTTCGCAGAATTCTTTTAATTCAGCCACGAATTAAGAGCAAGTAATAAGGCAATTCAATCTAATGCAATTTTATTTTTATACATTGTCACAAAGCAGTTTCACAGAATTAAAAGTTTATGGAAATAAGAACAAATATATATATATATATATATAAAAATGGAGCATAGACTATAATTTTTCCGGTGGCCCTGATGAGAAGGTGGGGGGCGACGGTGCCAAGAAAAGCTCCCTGATTACACGTAACCACAAAGGGCAACAGGTTTGTAAGACATTACGCTGAATGAGGCAACTATAACATTTAAATTGTGAAATGAAAACGTACAAAAGAACATCATACTATAAGAAAAAAAAAAGTTATATTACAAAACCTAAGCTATCTTATTGTTTTATACTTTTCTGAAATGATCACTTCTTGCGCTTATATGTTTAAGGTGAATCAGTCACTCTCCTTTGTCTTTGCCTCGGCCATCACCCTGATTAAAATCCTCATCAGTTGACTCATGCAAGGCAAATCTGTAGGTTACTTTTATTTTAGGTTACTGCAGTTTGGTGGTGGAAGCTAAAAGCAAGATGAAGATGGGTGGCAACAATTAAAGCTGAACAGGTAAAAGCCCTGGATTACTAATCAGAAAGTTGTAGGTTTCGACCCCCAACGCAGAGCTGCTGCTACATTTGTACCCACACTTGGGTACACTTGTGTATTTTCACTCTCCGCTGCAGCAGGGGGCAGTATGCACCTTGTTGGACACACTCACCCCGAGTGACTTACGAAAATGATTACCCAGTAAATGCAAAGGATAAGAGAATGAAGCCAGTCTCTGTGCTACACTTATTATTATTATTATTATTATTATTATTATTATTATTGATCATTTTAGAATCGACCCTGTTGCATTACTTCCTGTTGCGTGCTGCATGCACATGGAGATTTCGGAGAAGACAGATGGCTACGATGACGTCATGTTCTTGTCTCATCAAAATGAATCAGACTTTGATGTCGTGTTCTCTAAAGTTCTTCAGGATCCCTTTAGACCTTTAATCTTGTCTGTTCCAGGGATGCTGCGTCATGGCCGACCCTACTTTCTAACTCGCCTGGATATTTGTAAACTCTTTGCAAGAATTTCAGATCTCTTGTAATGAGTTACTGTAATTTATATTATTATGTGTGCAAACAACCGTGGCTTTGAGTACTAACTCCTCAGGTTTAGTTCGTTTTATATAAAAAAAAATAAAATGTAAAAAAGTTTGTGCCTGTATACAACACAATGTAAATTACAAAATTAACTAAGATTCAAAACTTTAGAAAAGAAATTTAACCAAACGACAACAACAACAAATCCAGAATATGCCGAACTCACACAAGCTTTTCACTAAAGCTGCTCCACTCCTGCTTCTTCTAAAGGCAGGAAAGTTAAAAGAGTACGTGATAAAGTATTTTTTTTAATAATTATTTTAGCAGTGCACCATAAAAAAAACACACCCCAGGCTACAATAATACATCAAACACTTACTGAAATCACACACGACATCAAAGTAAATCATCAGAAACAGATCAGTGGAAATTCACAGAACTTCAGTGAGTCTTGTTGCACATCATGCTGCACATCACATGACCAACACTGATAAATATTTCATAAACATGGCTATACTTTAGAAGTAAGAGTGATTATATAATAATGAGTTAGAGTTGTGGTTAGTAGTTAAAGCTAGCGAGAGTAGTTTATTAAGTTACGTTAGAAGTTTTAAACTGGGTTTAAAACAAAGTTAGGGACAGATTCCTTTGTCCACTTACTGTACCACCAGGTTTGTGTAACCTGCTGCTGCTGTAATACAATTATTTCCCTCATGGGATCAATAAAGTATCCATCCATCCATCCATCCATCCATCTACCCATCCATTCATCTAGAAATTAAGTGTAATAAACTGGGGTTAGAAGTTCACATTTAGGTAGGAAATTAGAAATATTTAAGTAGAGGTGGAATATGAGGGGGTAAATAACTAAGGACGATTCCAATGAGCCTTGAGCTACGGGTGGATTTCCATTACATTAACACCAAATAACGGCAAACACATTAAACACTGATTATCAGTTATAACCCAGTAAACTGATGACAGGATTAGGGACACCCAAGGCACAGCCATGCCCACAGGGATCAAAAGGCCAGCCCACCCAAACCAATCCCACAGAAAGGCTAACGCAGCACAACTTGCCATAACAGAAAGACACCAGAACTTCCAGTGTACCACTGCCTACCATGCATGGTGCCCAGCAGGCAAAGAGCCCAAGGCTCCCAAAAAGGGCCTTTAAACTCCCACATCTCAATCCGAACAAGCCCCACGGGATGCACCGGACAAACAAGTCTGATCCATGAAGGTCCCACCCCACAACCCACATCACCCAAAGGATCCGCTGCCAACATCCTGGTGCCAAACACAACAACATCGGCCCCTAGATGTCCTGCTGAATCAGACCCCAAGGGGCCAAAGCCACCCTGGAGGCACAAGGAGAACCTACACAATACCGGGCCTAATGTTTTGTGTTGTAATGTTATGGCTATTTGGTGTGTAATATACAGTATACATACAGATGAAAATACAGTAAAAGTATATACAGTAAGTATAAAATGAAAATATATTCAAAGCCACAGATTTCCAAAGTCATTGCATCTTTTTCAGTGTTTAAAAAAAAAAACGTCCCTCTCCGCTTTGAACTGTTGTATCTTTGTCTATTTGCATTCAGGAATAAAACATTTCCCCTTGCAAAGTTAAAAGATTCTACATAAAAGCCTTATCGTTATTTATGTCACGTTAATCATAGCATATCTTTAAATTCAATTTTGTCCCGGGAAAAGTATCAAATTTTTCACATCCAACCAAAATACATTCAGCATCACATCAACAAAGACAAGAGGAAGAATCAACATCCATCAACTGGTTCATATCAAATGAATACAAGATATATCCTTGACTTTGTTGTTATTAGTTCAAACATTTCCACATAGTTGTTTAATAAGTATGTTCATGAAACGTAATATTACTATAAAAAAACAAAAAACAAAACAAAAAAAAACATTGAATTTCAGTAAAGATTCAGCTTTTCCCCCATTTAATGTTACTATAGCATGTTATTGCCCCAAAGCATGGACAAAATGTTCAAAAGTGATCAATAGCGTATTGTGCACCATGAATAAAATAAATGATAAAAAACCATGGCCAATTTTTTAACATCCATGTTTTAATAAGGTATGCAGTAACCATACCATGACCCAGTCACATGACCTCATTTTCAGTCTCATGCTTGTTGTGTACAGTAGCATCACTGAGAGCATAATGGAAGAACTGAAGCCTGAGGCGCTCTGAGGACAACGAGGAACAGAGAGCTATTCTGCTTCGGACTTTATCAGAATACCAGATATATCAGATATATTTATATAACATCTTGCAGATTTCGCTGGAAATTTTGCTGAAACCTTGCAATCACCCCTGGGTCATGACATTGCCTTGAACGCAGCTTCAGCCAGACTCTACACTGGAAAAAATGCATGCTGTCGTCCCTCAACTGCTCCTTACAAGGTAACATTAAATATGCACGTGACTGTTTCATCTCATGTGTCGTGTGACGCATTAATCCAGTTTGAAAGTCTCTCCTGGTCATGGTCATACACTACTGCCTATGCGCTGTTTAATCAAAACCATTGATAGATCCAAGTGCACCCTTGGGTACCATTTTCTCAACTTCTTATGGATTGTCTGACTTGTACAGGAGTCCATGACAATGTGTCATTGTTCAACAGTGTGCCGTGGAGTCCCACAAGGTTCAGTACTGAGTCCACTTTTTTTTTTGATCTACCTCCTTTTTTTTGACCTCTTCTCAATAAAATCATTCACCTTTAATATATTTATTAATTCTTATGCTGATATGAACCATTTTCTGTCTACTAAACCCACCTTCTTATTCTTCCCCTTAGTAGCCTTATTGTAATGTGACATTAACACAGAGATGACAGATAACTTTTTTCAAAATTAACAGCAGCAAAAATTAGGTACTGCTTGTGGGCTCTGAGTCAACTCTTGATAAAATTATTATTTTTTGCTAAAAGGAACCGTCTCCATTGGTGGATCCAACATATACAGTTCTATACATGTCAAAAGCGTTGTTTTTCTCTCACATTAATAAATGTCTCAAAAATTACTTTTTCTGTTTTATTTCCAGAAACCTCGCCCTAACATAGCACAGTATCAAAGGTCTTGACAATGCTTTGGTCACATCTCACATTGACTACTGTAATGCTATCCTGGATATATTATTATTATTATTATTATTATTATTGAAATTCAGTTATGAGCATGTCATCTAATCAACGTTAGTAAAGATGTTAATACTGTGTGTGTGTGTGTGTGTGTGTGTGTGTGTGTGTGTGTGTGTGTGTGTGTGTGTGTGTGCGCGCGTGTGTGTGAGCCTGAATGATTCAACCTGCAGACAAGGAGACCCAGACACCATTAATGCTGACATTGTTTGAAAACATCACATGAGCAGACGAGGGTCACGGTCATACTGGTGCTGAATGTACCCGACACAGCGAGGGCTGAAATTAAATTAGCTCTTCAAGAACAAACAGAAAGCAAGCAATGAGATCAAAGCAGGAAAAAAAAAAACTAAGGGGCGGAGCTATGGGGCCTTTTCAGTTTACTTAAACTGTGTGTTAATAAGACAAAAAATAAACACACCATGTGACATTATGTAAATGTAAATAAGTGTAAACTCATTTGTCCTGAAGATTTGGGAAAGCTGAAAGTTTGACCTCTGGCTGTTACAGAGTGCTGACACTGGAGACTCTTTCAATTACACAAGTCCACATTTTTAATCTGTTTCCATGGAGTCTCAGTGAATGCGATGTTACTATAGAAACAATAACCATTATTAAACAATAGCTCAACAATAACTGAATAACTGAACCAACCAGTGTTAAAAGAGGTTCCTACTGTAGCATATGCTCTGACCTCTAGTCCAGATAACGATCTGTTTATTTGCATCTCTAATCACCGGCCTTTTTTGGTTTAACGAGTTTACATGCCAGTTTATATTTTTTTGAAGGAGTCTCCAGTGTGATTGCGTTCTAACATTCAGTGTTAAAGATACAAGTTTAGGTTTTCAGACAGAGGACGTCTCTGTCCGGAGCCATGTGTACAATATTCACCGTCACTGATGGTCTTGGCTCAGATTCATGACCTGCACTGGCAGAGAGAACTTTAAATCAAAATGCACATCATTAATCACACACTGGACGACCTTCACCACTATAAATACCAACCTGAATCAGCCGAGAGAAATTTCTAGAATCTGATAAATCTCAGTACAGTGGAACCTCAGATTGCGAGTAATGTGGTTTACGAGCAAAGATTTTTAATAAATTTTTTATCTGAAACCGAGCAAGTATTAGTTTACGAGCGCCGAGTATCATGTATCACGCATGCGACTCTTATTTTGACACGAGCGTCACTATCTCACCCCCCCCCCACCCCCAACACGGTTTCGCATACACACAGAAACTCTGCTCGTCTCTTATGCATGTGCGCGCGTAATTTGACACCGACACACACACACACACACACACACACACACACAGACGCTCTTTCGCCTTTTCACCCCTCCCCGGCTTCACAAACTCACAGAAACTCTGCTCTGTCGCGATTCTTTTCAAAGGTAAGATGCTGGTTCATTTGTTTTTTTACTTTACTGCAGCGATTCCCTTAGTATGCGCTCACGCCAGGTCAGAGAGATTTATTTTTTCCCTGTTAAAACGGTGTTTCCGTGTTTGTTGTGAAACTTAAGTGATTCCTTTAGTATGCGCTCATGCCAGTCTCGCTTTTTTCCATTAAAACGTTGTTTCCGCTGTGTTTATGCGTTTGTTGTGAAACTTAAAAAGTGAGTCCGTTAATATGCGCTCATGCCAGTCTCAGAGAGATTTTTTTTTCCTGTTAAAACGGTGTTTCCGTTGTGTGTGTGTGTGTGTGTGTGTGTGTGTGTGTGTGTGTGTGTGTGTGTGTGTGTGTGTGTGTGTGTGTGTGTGTTTGTTGTCAATCTTAAAAAGCGAGGTGGGGAGAGGGAGGAGGAGTACTGAAGCACTTACCTGTATCTGTCAGGATTTATTTGTACTTTTTTTAAAGGTAAAGTGCAGATTAATTTGTTTTATTTTCATTTTATAGATTGTATTAATTATTTTTATGTATTAAATTTTTGGGGCTGTGGAACGAATAATTTGAGATTTCATTATTTCTTATGGGAAATGATGATTTGGTTTACGAGTGTTTTGGAACACGAGCCCACTTTCGGGAACGAATTATGCTCATAATCCAAGGTTCCAGTGTATATTACACTGTAGCTTTAATATATCTTCAGGCAGGAATCTATTACTTTGTAGCTTCAATACATTACTGCTGTAGCTTTACTGTAGCATCTCATGACCTAAATGTACAGTATTACTTTGTAGCTTTAGTATATGAGTTTATATTGGCTTCAATTTGTTATCCGATGGCTTCACTGTATTTTAGTTGGTGACCTCAATGCATTATTTCGTAGCATTGTGACATGGTGGCTTCAATTTGTTATCTTGTGGCCTCGGTATTGTATTATCTTGATTTGAAGAAGAAGGAAACAAAGGCTTTGAAGCAAAACACACACACACACACACACACACACACACACACACACTCTTTAACGATCTTGACGAGGGTTGTATGTCTGTGTCAGATGTAAGAGCATATCAGTGTTCAACATCCTCATGAATAATTCATGAACACATTGCTGGCATTCTCTCATTCATCAGAGAGTGATATGAATCTAAAAGTGGCGCATTAGTCAGGTTTTACTCCTCGCATTAAACTCTTGCTTCATCCACTAAGGACACTTCATTTGGCATCTTTGAGAAAATGTAAAGAGCAGATTTGATTACTGCCACCTGTTTTTACTCATCTAGATGATATGATCCTAATCTACTTCCAAACCAAATGTCTTAAATGATTTGTTGATGTTTCACGGTGAGATGGTGGTTTATTATGATTTATATCTAAGTATGTCAAATAAAATGTGTTAATGGGCTTTGCAGAAGATTAAAATCTTTAACAGATTTTAAAAAAATCATTTCGCATGTTGATCTCAATGCAGATGCAATTTGGGGCGTTTTTAAAAAGAAAGAAAAGCACTAAGTCATAACATGGAATTCAAAATAGATTATTTTTGCATCTGTAATGTAATTTGGGTGTGTGTGTGTGTGTGTGTGTGTGTGTGTGTGTGTGTGTGTGTGTGTGTGTATAATACAATATACTCTATATTGCAGCTGTTTTAGTCTCAATCCTGCAAGTTTTCATCACGATGTGTGAGTGGAAATGCTCTCACTTTCAAAATGAAACGTCACCAGGAGTTTAAGTGATCTCATTCATGATTATCTTTATTTTTTCATTTTCCTGCTCACTTCTCTGACCTTACAGGTGCATCACTATCCTTTCAGGGTTAACCCGGTCATTTCACCTTTATCTCTTTAGTTGTTGTCTTTGCTTGAGCTTGACACAGGACAATAATTTTTATCTTGTGAAACTGCAACTATCTATTTATTCATTTATATATTTATTTATTCATTTTTGCCCCGTCGGCAGACATTATAAATAAAAGACACACGCTGTATTTAAACAACCCCTCAACTGATGTTACATTAGATGTTTTAAAATTTATTCTGAATGTGTGAGTTCAGAATTTACGTCAGTATACAGCGTATGTGAACAGTATAATGTGTTCATGGGATAATGTGAGGGAAATTCCTGGTATTCAGATTACACAGCTGGCAAAGGTCCACAACCAGGTTATTAAACTCATGTGTGTAGAGCTACAGTATGCACACAATGGCAAAATCTTGAAGCTTCTACAGTAAGTCCCCAACATACGAGCGAGTTCTGTTCTGAGAGCTCGTTCGTAAGTCCTGTTTGTTCATAAGTCCAACAAACATTGTTTAGGTGCTTTAATACTAACACAATTGGCTACACACAGTATGTTACAGTACAGTGTTGTTTAGAATTGCGCAGATGGTTCGACAATTCACATAAAAAAATGAGCAATGTCTGCCATCTTTTCACTTCGCTCCATTCTTTCAACTATTATCACTTTTGTCTCCATTGTTACTGTTATTATGAATAGTACCGGGTTCATCACGGCTGCTTTTACATTTGCTTCCAGGCATACTGGGATACGCGCTGCATGCACGCGATCTAACGTGAGATAACGCATGTTCATATCTTTGAAAGTTCGTAACTCGAATGTTTGCATGTAGGGGACTTACTGTACAACAACAAAGACTGTTCTGCAAAACTCTACACACAGCTTCCTTGTTTCCTATACAAGATTTAGCACTATTTTATATTCTGTCACTACTTTGTATTATTATGCCTTGTTTGTTAACAAATCCCAAACTCTAGTCACCACTTGGTCTCACTCACAACACTCCTGCTCAAACTTAATTGTAGCTAATTGAAGCCAAACCTTTTAACGATCTTTTAGAGCATAAAGGAGATCTCAGGTGACCTCTACTTTATTAAAATAACAGCACGCTAGCTTTTTTTATTTAAAATACAATTACAGCCTATTTTAGGTGGCCTTGAAAAGAGAAGAAAATTGAAAGTGAATGGAAAAAAAAAAAAGATTATTACATCATGTTATAGGCCGAATCATGTAGACAGTTTTGTGCTGTTTGTGGGTTTTTTTTGTTTGTTTGTTTATTTGTTTTATTTTATTGGGCTAAATTTTTTTTATCAAGGCTCCTGAGACCTGAATTATTTTAATTGAAAAGTCAGTTTAGAGAAGATGGAAAAACATTCAATGTTGTTATACTCTGTAAAATCAAACTACTAGCAAGAAGTGTGGAAGCATTAAACAAGGACATGAAATGTATTATATAGATAAATAAAACTAGTTTTACTCTCGTATGGGTGTTGTGTTATCCTGCACAATCAAGTATAGACCGATATAAATCCTGGCTTGACTTGAACACCTTGACACCAAGTGTTTGGAAGCTCAAAGCAAACCTGCAGGTCATTCACTTCTCCACTGCAACCCTGCTTCGTCCGTTGTTTTATTTTTTCATTTTATTAAATCTTAAGTCTTATACTGTCGCACGAGTCCACTTTCCAAACCCAGTGAACAACAAATGTCTCCTCCAATTCAATACTTGATATTTTTATTGCTACTTGTTTGTTATCAGGGCCTGTGAGGTACGGGGGAGTACGGCGGATACTAATGAACATGCACAACACACACCGAGAACCTTCAACCTCTTAACATGAAATATGCTCTCAAGGAACAAATAAACATAAACAGACTAACAGGCACCAGATAACAAATGACAAAAAGCTAAACCATGCGTGCTGTGTGACTTAAATACTAGCGCTCGTTAAACCCTGAATCAGGTGCTAACAGACATGTGATGTGGTGAATATCAGGATCTGGTGAGGTGCAGTGACTGATGGGTAATGTAGTTCAGCATCCATCGTACTACTAACACAGGGTCTACACTGCAGAAAAGCAAGTCAGGTGAAATGTATTTATAGCACTCAACCGGCGTTGGCCAAAGTGCTGTATAATGATAAGAAAAAAATAAAACAACCAGGATTAAACGAAAGCAGCTAACAGTTAATACAAAACAGAATTTAAATGAAACAAAATATAATTTAATTAAAATAAGTAATCAATAGAAGTAGCTAAAAAGTTAAATTAAAAAGTGAAATATAATCATGACACTAATAAAATAATGTACATTTCTTAATATATGATCACAACAAACTATATACAACATTATTAAGCCTATTTTAAAACAGATTTAATTTAATTAATTGTTTGGGTATATAGTTCTTATTGAATTGGAAGATCATTTTCCCTTTTTTTTTTTTTTTTTTTTGCGCAAGTATACGCAAGAATCTAGAAATAGACTCTATATAATTAAAGGAAAGATTTTGTCTGTAATTCGGGTCTGAACTCACTCTTTCAATGATCTTTGTTTCATACATTGGACGACCAGAAACCAGTCTCAGAACAATTTAATTACTGAATCTCCTGCAGCACTTCGATCTCTGGCTGAAGTTTAATCTGCACCATCAGTGAATCTACATGTGGAGTAAAAGTGATGTGATGAACAGTTATGTGTGGGATTTAATCATCTACTGTAAAATAATCCAATAATGCGCTACTGTCTCAATGTAAACAAACACCTGCACCAATAGATATTAATGAGAAAAGATAAAGTGAATATTTTGACTGGGATTAGTTCAGATTTTCACTTTGGCTGAAATAACAGCGCTGAAGTGGTAGAAGTGGATTTTAACACGCCGGAGTCGTTTTAAGACGAAACTTCATCTTTATCTGATCGACTTTTTCCATTTCTCATCTGTGATTCTCTCTCCGATTACCGAACAGGGAGTGTGTTTGTCTGAGCACCAAAGAAGGACAACTTAGTGTAAACAAGGCGTCAGATACTCGACCTTACAGAGTGTGATTTCTGTCTATTAATAAGTGAGACAGAGAGTTCTGCTGTACCACTTGTATTTGATTAGATGTACAGTAATACCAGTTAGCGGGAACATGTCACTGTTTGCAGTGTTAACAAATGTGTGATATGGTTCCTGCACACTAAAAAAATGCTGGGTCATTTACAGTGAATTGGGTACTTTTTGTTTAACCCAACTTACTGGGTTGGAGTTGGGTTAGCTAGTGACAGCTAACATCGCAGACAAGACCGCCCCTCCCCCGACGTTCAGTGGCTGTGTCAATTTTGTGTCTTTTTTTTTTTTGAGCCGCTGATGAGGGTGCTTCCTCCTCGCGCATTTAAGAGGAAATCTAAATGTTAAATATAAGGTTTGTATACACACTTTTACTCACTTAAGTCACTTATGACTGAGTTTGCTCACTGTTTGTATCATTTATTACTGTTACCGTGTTAACGTTACACTCAAACCTTCAGCCTGGTCTGTGCTATAGCATGCTAGTTTATCTGACAATGGCTGCTAGCTAGCCAAACCAAAGAGCCCCACCTGTGTATGAAAGAAACTGCAAAAATTGTCTGAGCTTTTTAGCTTTCTTTGTAGAATGCTTGCAGGGTGTATGAAGGTGGTGAAGTGATGAATGAAAGCTAAACTGTTAACTGTAGCGCCAGCATGATGCTAGCATTTAGCTAGGTTGCTAGCGTTAGCAACCACATTAACATCAGAACTTTATTAATCTCAGTGCTTGAGACAATGAAAAGCTGGGGTGTTACAAAACACTAATCGTCTTACAGATATTCATACTCGCCAACTCTCTCAATTTTCCCTTAAACTTTTACTTTCTTTAATTTCTTTCTTTCTACGGTTGGAACCGACACCGTGGAATATCTCCAGCAGGCTGAAGTGTCCAGGCCGAACCCCTACATCCTGATGTTGGGAGATGATGACCAGCGCTGCTCTCAGGCGTTTGTGCTTCTGAGTAATAGTGTCGTAATGATGTCGCTGTTGAACTTGTTTTGTGCTTTTGAAAAATAAATATTTTTTCTTACTTTGTACATTTAATTGAATATTGTTTACATACGTACACTGTATGTATGGTTTGCAAAACGTAGTTTTTTTGTAATAGACCAGTATATCAAAGTAATTAAACTGTTTAAAATGTTTTACCCATAGACATGTAAAACATAAAAACAAGAATAACCTATTTGTGAGGTAGAATTAACTCAGCATTATAGTTTATTCATTCCAGTTAGAATGGGTGGAGTAGAATAGTTGACTATAATAGTTGACTATATAGAATAGTTCTGGGTAGAACATTTGACCAATGTATGTGATAGAATTAACTCAGCATGTACAGTAGTTGGTCCAATATTTAGCCAGCAGCCAAACTAGGTTGTTTTTAACCCAGTATTTTTTAGGGTGTGATGGTTGATGTAAGTTTACAGAAAAATATGACAAAATATTGAAATCTTTTGTGTGTTTGTTGTTGTTGTTGTTGTTGTTGTTGTTGTTGTTCTACACCGTTGTTAGTTTGGTCCGGACAGAATTAAAGGCAGGTACAGTACAGTATGCATTGCTTGATTGTTTTGAATACATTTTTAAGGAAATGCAAAAAGGAGGATAAAAATCAAATCAGAAACCTCCATGAGATATTTCTCAGACTATAAAGAGGAGTATAAAGAGAATAATGTTTAAAATTGAGCAAAAACCCGTGAAAACCACAGGATTTTAGCTGCTGACTGATAAACAAGAGGATTCACTGTTTCAGTCTGTTTGCTAATCTCACTCGCATTTAGGACTATCCTGACTATGCTGTCACACACACACACACACACACACACACACACACACACACACACACACACACACACAATACTAAGCTTAATATGTTCTGATAATTAAAAGTGCGCCGCAGGCTTCATTCCAGAGCTGTAATTTATGGTCTAGACAAACATCTTTATGAAGAAGCAAAGAAATATAAATGATTCATATTGTAGCTTCCAGTCACAGGATGAATACCAACGTAGGACTAACGTAGAATAGACCTCCTGTTTTTAACTGATTTATATATTTTCAGTTCATTTAAGTTTAATGGTTTCATTTACTATCTAAATCAACATAATTTACAGGATTATGAAGCACATAAAATGCAATAAACAGTTTTATGGTTTCCTGCTGTTTTAGCAAAAATAATCAATGTCAGAATGTTGTAATTAAACAGAGATACTGTCACGACCCTTAAGCTGTTTATGTTCCTAAAACAGCAAGTGTTTTATTCCTGTTGTATTCAGGGCTGAAAGTGGTTTTAAAGTCTTACCAGTAATATGGAGTCAACAGGTGAGGAATAATAAAGCACAGAGATGATGGACAGTCCTGTAAATCTTATGTAGAAAACAAAAGTCTCTTTCAATATATAACAGATTGTATTTGTATTTTTTCCTCCATTTGAACCTACATTCTTACATGTGTCATGTGTGGTCTGTGTCAGTCTGTGTCAATCACATTACTTTTTGTCTTTCTGAACAATGAACCAAAATACTGACTGATGGACCGATACTGAAGGACTTTTTGGAGAATGCTGAAGCTAAGAAAAAGGATTTTTGTAGCTGCCGTTGCTGTTTCCCCAGCAGTCATGGACTTCTAACGTGCTGCCGAAGTGAAACTGAAACTGGTGGAGGAGGAGGAGGTTGACAATGCTATACACCAGACCTTCAAACGTTTACTGGTTTAATGTTTCAAATGGTCTTTAACCCCATTTTTTCTATGAAAGACGTGTACAAGAAAACTCAACACTTTTTCCCCCCTGTTCCTAATTCCTTTCCGTGATTCACTACAAAATCACAATCACAGCATGAGTTTGCTCTATTTTTTTTTATTAGAAATCAACTAACAGAAACAAAATCTTCTCAAAAATGCCAAATGAATTTGTCTTCTTTTGCAGTAAAACCATCACAAGGTCGATCTTTACAAGGATTCTACAGTTTTAAATATGAGCCTAGATCCTTAAATATGTTGTGAGAAAAACTAAAACTTGACATTCATTCAGAAGAGACAGCTAAATAAATCTATACTGGATACTGGTTATGGATTGCTGCTGCTGCTGATTTAAAAAGAACATGGTAAATCTTTATACAAAATTTGAAATATCTACAACACAATAAGAAAGAAAGAAAGAAAGAAAGAAAGAAAACCAACGCCAGGAGCGCTGTTCATTTTTGGAATAAAAAAGCTTTTTTAAAAATATTTTAAACACACTGCCTTTTTTTCTTCTCCACATTTAACCATTAAAAAGAATAAAAATTCAGAACTGCACCCTCATAATCTTAAAGAGTGCTGATGGATGGGAAGCTGATGGAGAACCAGCGGGTCCTACCTTACATGGAGAGGACGGCAGGCAAGCCGAAAGAAGGAAAAGAGTCCCGGATCATTTCGGAGGAACGAGGGAGAGCAGGAGACGAGTGGATTCGGTGATGAGAAAAGATGTGTGCTGAACGAGACGTCTTCCTCACAGAGACTCTGTCCTCATCCTCCAGCTGCTCAGCACTCATCTGTCTCCTCCTTCCCTCTCTCTCTACCTCTCTTTTTTCATCTCTCTATTTTTCACTCTCCCTTTTTTCTTTAATCGCATTAATTCTCTCAATGTCTCTTGTTGTGAAACAAAATGTTTAGTTTGCTGCTCAACACTTTTCCTCAAAAATGTCCTCTTTAGCACATGAAACTCTCCAACGAGAGTAAGAGCGAGAATAAGAATGAGTGATCAAAAAGTGCAAAATACAAAGAAAAAAGGGATGGATATATAGATGGAAACAAAAAATATAATCCATAAAATGAAGGATGGATGGATGAAAAGTTAAAAGGGCCTATGAATAAACATGATTACTGGATAGATAAATCTAGCTAACATTATAACAGTTTGTAGCATCTGGCCTCTCTTAAATTAGATTAGATAGATTAGATAGATAGATAGATAGATAGATAGATAGATAGATAGATAGATAGATAGATAGATAGATAGATAGATAGATAAAATAATAGATGAACAGTAATACGGATGAACAGATAGATAAAGGTGAAGATCTGAGGAATAGTTTGAAAGTTAATTGGACTAATGGATGAATTAATCAATCAAATGCCAGACAGATGTATGATTAAAATACAGTGGAACCTTGGATTGCGAGTAACTCGGTTTACGAGTGTTTCGCTAGACGAGCAAAGATTTTTAATACATTTTGACTTAAAAACGAGCATGTCTTGGTTTACGAGTGCCGAGGTTTTTGAGACCGGCACACACACACCGACACACCGGTTCATTTGTTTTTTGTTTTTTTTTACTTTACAGCAGTGATTCCGTTAGTCTGCGCTCACGTGAGTGTCATTAGAGAGATTTCTTTTTTCCCGTTAAAACAGTGTTTCCTTTGCATGTGTTTGTTGTGAGACTTAAAAAGCAAGGTGGGAGGAGGGAGGAGGAGTTTTACTGTGTAAGACAAGGCGAGGAAAGGGGCTAATTCCACACATACACACACACACACACACACACACACACACACACACACACACTCACACACACACAAATACACAGAACGGAAACACTTATCTGTTGGGATTTATTTTAACTTTTTTTTAAGTTAAAGTGCAGGTTAATTTGTTTTATTTTTACTTTATATATTGTATTAATTATTTTTCTGTATTTATTTTTTTGGGCTGTGGAACGAATATTTGAGTTTCATTATTTCTTATGGGAAGATTTGATTTGGTTTACGAGTGTTTTGGAATACGAGCCCGCTTCCGGAACGAATTATGCTCGTAATCCAAGGTTCCACTGTAGTATATAAAGGAAATCGGGACACATGATAACTTAAATAAATTAAATAAAAATTTTGCCTAATTCATTTGTAAAAGTGACTTTCATTGTCTCGAGTCTCAAACTGTGAAAGCTTCACCCTGGTTTAGTCTATCGTACCTATAATAAAACTGTAAAGTAGGCGTGTCTGTACAGTAAAGGGATTTGCAAAAAATCATTTGGTAGGACGTAAGATGAGTATTAGAACACATCAAGAAGGTTTTGGGAATTTTGGTCAGTTTGTCTGTTAACTACTGAAGGAATTTTAATGGGATTTACATATTTAGTATAAATTAAAACAGCTCTCATTTTCAGCAGTAAACTGTGATATATAATATATAATTGAAATACATTTTGATAAGACACGTATATTCTGCTTACCTTATGAGTTTATAAACCTAATACACTGTAATAGACCTAATAGTTTAGTAACACTGTCTAAGAAGAAAGCATTTTAAACCACCACCACCATCATCATCATCATCATCATCATGAGTGAGCGAGCATTAGACTGTAAAAAAATCTTTCATACATGTCTCTCTCCTCCCTAAGGTTAAAATCTCAGATCAAAAACACCAGGCTGCTAAAATTACACACAGAATTGTCCTTTATTCTCTCTTCACACACACTTTACATCCTCTCTTTTCATTTTAGCAATTTAAATGAACTTTGTGAACAGATGAGCGTTAACCCTGCTGCCTCTGTTAATTAAAACCACCTTTGATGTTCCCAAGTCAGATGATTAAAACGGCAAATGTGTCATGTAACACTTTCCTTCTCTGAAAAAAAGCATGTTGTAATTAAACATTATAGATAATTTATTTATTGTAAGCAGTTTCAGTGACTGGATGAAATTCATTCACTTAATCTTTTATCAGACAGACAGACAGAAAGAAAGATTTTATTTAGTGATAGTGTCAGTGAAAAGGAGACAAACATGCAACATTATCTGTCACATGCTGTGTTTCCTCTGGATTTAGTGGTTTTAGATGTGCACACACACACACACACACACACACACACACATACACGCACACACACACACACACACACACACACACACACACACACACACACACACACACACACACACACACACACACACACACACACACACACACACAAATGGTCACATGGTTCAATTTCTGTCCTGTAACATCGTGTTCCAGTTTCTTAACTGCAAATCACCAACAATAAAAATCATTGGTGGTGTGGCGACATCAAAGATATTCGATGACATCATGTCAAGAGAAAAGAATTTAAGAGAGGTAGAGAAGAGTACAAGAAAATGCATGAAAGAGAAGTGGAAAGGAAAAAGTAATAAACATTTAAAATGAAAAAAAAAAAAAGAAAGAAACAAAGGGGACACAAAAAGATAGCTAGAGGGAAATGGAAATCCTAGAATAAAGTCAGAGAGAGAGACAAAGTGTGAGAAAGGAAAGAAAGAAAAATGAAAATATTGTAAAGGAAAAACACTGGATTCTGGAATATCCACCTGTAAGTCTACATCACAACGGCTGAAACGTGAAAGAATCAAGGTTTTGAAATGGTCCAGTCCAAAAGTCCAGAACTCGACCCAACTGAAATGCTTTGGCGGGACCTCGAGAGAGCTGTGTATAAGCCAGGGGCAGGAGCAGAGGAGCAGACGCTATTTTTTTTAGTTTGCTGCAGGTGGAAAATATAAGTTCTGCTTTTTATACGAGGAGGACTCTAATAGACACCGAGTATTTTATTTTGAAGGTAAAATTCAACCCTGCAGTGTATTTTTTCGGAGTTCAAAATGTTTTTCTTGCGTGCAGAAAGAATATTTTGTCTTCTCTGTAGCAGTTCATTGATTTCATAAATGCAACACACTATAGTTTTTATTTTTATTTTTTATGGAATTAAATGAGGGGGTATTAACTTTTGACCATGCCTATAACAGAGGAAACAAAAGAGATAAAAGTAATCAATCGAGAGTTCATGAGAAATAATTTTGAAAAAGAAAGAAATAAAGAAATGAACGAAATGAACACTGCTAGTAGCCAAATATTAGCCTCCTCTTATGAAACACATGAACAGTGAATAAATTCCCCAGAGTGACATCCTGTCTCAAGTCACATGGCATGTCTCTATCGTCTGATCCTCACAGCCCTGAGCGATAACATCCACACTTACAGTGAAAGAGAGAGAGAGAGAGAGAGAGAGAGTGTTAAAGGAGTCGCCGCAGGGACGAAACTGAAGACAAGACAACGCTTCACCAGAAGTCGGGTGTGTTGATAAGGAACAGGGATTTACCAAAACACAGCGCCGCTTGAATGGAGTTAATGGAGCTGACGTTCGGAGTAAGTAAATATATAAAGTAAAGTAAAGTTTCACAGTTTATGCGACAGTCCCACGGACACCATCAATTATTAACAGGTTATGATTTGTTTCTTGTTATTAAACCAGTTATTTAGCTCCACCCACACATACTGTAGCTAGCAGTTAGTGTAATGAACAGGAGGTGGCAGTAGTGTTAAACTCTGAGCGGTTCTCTGTAGGAGCTCCAGGTGAGGAGAAGAAACCATGCAGGTGGTGTTCAGTCCTGAGAAACTCACCAGATTGACACTGATTACACTTTAGAATATCAGCTCCGGTTACTTACAGGGGTCGGAGTCGAATTTCAAACAGCGTTGAATGGAAATCTAGTGCACTATGTAGGGTGCACGATCCCCTGTTCCACACAGCAAGTAGGGCCCTTGATCAGGGGTTAGAGAGGGATTTGAGATTCAGCCTTGCGTAAGAAGCTAGTTAGCTTCGTAGCTCAGCGAAGACATACATAAAACAACTCGATTCAGATGACTCAGAGTGTGACACATTCACGTCATAAAGTGAAAAGTATCCTACATGTAAGTTTTATGTCTTATAAATGATTACAGGAAAAAGAAACACCACGTCGCCGTAGTGTATCACTGATGAGTGACAAGTGGATGATAAATGGTTATGAGCTCAATCGGTGGCAAACGCACACAGTTACTGTCTGTGTGATAGTAGGTCACCATTTTGAGGTAAAACAAAATCACACTTACATAAAGATCACTTTCAGTTCTGCAAAAACAACAACAACAACAACAACAACAACAACAGTATAGCAAATTCATATCTCTCAAATGTGACCTTTTTTAAACAAAATTCTTTACGTCTTTGAGACAACGGTGAAATCAATGTTCATAATCCTTTGCTTCGACACTTAGTGGAATCCATGCGTGACGAGATGCGTCAGAATCTCAGCGTGACGTGCCAAGCTGAATGCACTGCCTCGGGCTAATCTTCTCACAGCGTGCAAATCGATTCGTTAGCATTAACATCAACACTGACTGACATCACAGAATGTCTCCTTTAAAGGCCATGAAATGCACGGATGTACACCGGCGATTGTTTAAGCCTCGGGGATTTGCTTTAGGAGCCGAATAGAAATAGAACAAACCCGCGCTAGGTTTTAGGTCTCGGCCTTTCAACTGAACGAGCGAAATGGAACAGAGGTGTCGAAAATAGAAAGAAATGAAAACGAGGCATGTCAGTAAAAACAAGTCTTTAATCTCTCTCTCTCTCTCGCTTAACAAGGTTTTTTCTTCACTTTTCTCCTACACAAGTAACAGAATTAGCACAGAATGCAGATTAGCTAGCATGTATGCTAATTGCTAAGGGACATTAAAGTCATGGTAATAATTTAATTTAATGGCTTTTCATTTGCTTTCGATCTGTGCATCGCTTGTGAAACACTGCTGTATGTCCAACGTCACGATCTTACAATCTGACGGAAATTACCAACAAAAAGTAAAAAAAAAAAAAAATCTGATTCATCATCAGGGTAATAATTGAATCATTCCATCATGAAATAATTAATTTCCCCTGCAGTTGATATGAACATTCACACTAACACACATGGTATAGATTAGTCTATTAGCAACATGTCTGCAGGCTGTGTGTTCTCTGCCCTTCTTGCTTTTTTAATTCGCTCTGAATGCATTGGCCTTCTTTTTACACCCCCCCCCCCCCCCCCCTTATCGTTTCGGTTCTCGCTGATTCTGCTGGAAATTCCTTCCTGCTCTGAACCTCCACTTTTTAGCCTACATTCTCTGTTGTTTTATATTTTAAGAGACTTGGCTGGCGAATCCATCCATCCATCCACACACACTTTCACTCACTGATCAACACACTCACATATCCATCCACTTACTAATTTAACCATCCATTTACCAACAAATATCACTTAATTCAATCTAATACTTAGATCCTTCATCATTCCATTCACGCATATTTACTCACCCATACATCCACTCATCTATTCATCCTATTCAACCGAATTCATTCAAGCAACAAATCCATTCATCATCCAATCTGTCTAGCAATCCTTCCACTCGTCCACCAAATCCATCCATCCGTTTAGTAATGACTTTTATCAGCCATAAATCTTCTGTAAATTCTTATATTTCTCAATCATCCCTCCGTGCCAATCCTTTGTCATAAATCTTTTTATTAATCAAAACCAGTCCATCTATTGATTCATCCATGCATTTTCTTTTTATTTCAAAGCAAGCACACCAATTCAACTCATCCATCCATCCATCCATCCAGCAATGCAGCTAATTACACCTCAACTCACACCATTCCTTTATCCATCCTATCAGCAATTCACCTATTCAATTATAGCCATCCATCCATCCGTCCATCCATCCATCCATCCATCCATCCATCACACAGATCCATTAATTCACCAATTTATCTACCCGTCCTTTCACTCATCTATACTCCATCCATCTATTCAGTCACCAGCTCATCAATCCACGAATTCACTTAATGTAATTTATCTATTAGTTCCCCAATTCATTTATTTCCTCAACGAATTTGTCGATTTATCTGTTTATCAATCCACAAATCCAACTGTCAATTAAAACGTCCAGCCACCCTTTCAGTGACCAGTCTGAACATTCACACATCCATCCATCACAAATCGACCCGTCCTGTGATCCATTTACCAACATACACCAAAAATCAATTCACATCTTCCATTAACCTGTCCATCAGTCTGTTTATCCATCCATCCATGGAAGCGTTTGCTTATTTTCCCATCATGCAGTTGTGACTTCATTAGCATGCTAGCTGTAAACTGTGTGACAGATTTGTCTTCTCCAGTCGAACTCTTGAGTTAAGCCATGGTTAACACACACACACACACACACACACACACACACACACACACACACACACACTCAGAACATCCTGACCTTGCCCTCATTCAGTTCTTAAAGCTTTTTTTCTCAGCACCGTAACTCAAAATAACGAGTTGTGAGGTCTAGAGGACAAACCCTGAGAGTCAGTGGGCAGCGGTAGAAGTCGGTAGAAAAGAAAGATACGGAACATTTTACATGTTAAAAAATAAACAGATAGACTGTATAGTGTGAGTATAGTGTGAACTTGGTGCTTTACGGTTCTTAAAGATACTTTGCATACTTGCTGATTTGTTCTGCCAAAAACAAGATTCAACATTTAAATGTTCAGTTTCCATAATAAAAGAAAAGAAAAATGTCATCCTGGCATTGAGGTAAATACGTTCTGTCTTTTATAATGGTTTTGGACTTATGTTTAGAATGACTTTGCATCTGATCGTTAAAGATTTCAGTGAAAAGGGAATCGAAATGGCGTCCGTGTCCTTATCCGTGTCCCGTCAGCTCCACCTGCTGTTCTTCTGCTCCAGTCCACAGTGAAGTGAAGGGAGAGACCCTAGAGAAGCATCAAAGGGGCTGTTTTAGCAAAGATGTTCAATTCTCCTCAAATGTTATTTAAGTATACAGTCTTAGAAATAATAAAATTGTTCTGCATCTAATTTGTAACCTTTTTGAATAAAGGACCTCCCGACATCCGGGTTCCATATGCAGTAGGACCTTTATAGAGAAAATTCTAATCAAATCTGTAATATACATGCAGGCATTTGTCAGACACCCTTATACAAAGTGACATACATTTTTATCTCACTATACATCTGAGCAGTTGAGGGTTACGGACCCAACGGGGACAACTTGGTGGCTGTGGAGTTTGAACGCAGGGATTTTCTAAACCACAGTCCAAGACCTTGAACACTGAACCACTCCTGACCTACACAAGCATACATGCAGTGAGATACTTATACGAGCAGCTGTGACCTGAAGTTTAAAAAGGAGAATAGAGGATTTAAATAAAGAAATAAATTATTAAATTATACACATATAGAAACCGTTAACTGGAAAGGCTACAATATGGACAATATTCAGGAATATTTGTTAAATTAATATCTATTTAAGACTCAATTCTACACCAATCAGCCATTAGTGTGAAGTTCATGTGCAGGAAGCAGGAAAAACGTTTTACATCGAACCTTTATGGGTTTCGTAAAAGAAATGTTAAAGATTCTGTGTGGAACCCTCAACCTTAGAGCTCCTCTTAAATAGAGGTCCAAACATCTTTTTGCAAAAAAAAACAATGTAAAAGAGTGCATGTTTATGTATTGTAAGTATTCGAGTAATTCAGGGAGTTGTTGTCTATTAAACCAAGAGTTTTATGAATCTACTGTACAAAGCTTTTCCTTAGAACTTGTTCTGAAATGTAAACACTCTACATAGAACCAGTTCCAAAACAACATTTCATTACAAACCGCCAACAGCAACATTCTTAAACAGGAAATGAGGTCGTGGTTTTTTTTTTTTTTTTGGACATCACTCTGTTTTTTGTATTTAAAAATAAATAAATAAATAAATAATTCATATACTTTTATTATCCATATTTTCTTCAACAGACATTTGACGTCCTGTCTATCGACCTCGAGTTCTTCATTACAGTAACACAAAGACGACATCCGAACGCCACGTCCTCCTCACGCCGTCAGGACCGTGTTCTAGCTGCACTCGTCCCAATAACCGATTCTCGCATCACAGTCAATTAACACTAAAGAGTGTTCTCTTAGTGTTCTCTTTGTATTCTTACTATACGACACTTTTGCGTCGCGAGACTGCAGTCTTAACTTTACGCTCAAACCAAACGGTTCCTCTCAGTTTCTTCAGATGCTCTACAATTCTTGATTTCTGCTCTAAAACAAAAATCCCCTTCAGTCGGATTCTGTATAAAACCCTTCTGTTCACACCGAACGCGGCGAGAGCGTCAAACTCATTCGTTTTCAATGTGAGCCGGCGGCGAGAGCGGCGAAGGGAGGTGAAATCAGCTCGACTTTCGGGTAATGAGCCATGACGCGGTTGAGCGGCGACCAATTAAAAGTAGACGTCCTCCGCTGGAGAGGATCCCGCGGAACGCAGTCCTGAAACTGTTGTTCCCGCGACATTAGTTCCCAAGCCAAATGGAGGAGAGGGTGATTATTGCGGGAGAAGGTGTTCTAATAATGTTATAATAAGAAGAAATATAATACAGTATAATAATAAAAATATATTAAATTAGACTAGCGGTTCACAATGAACAGAAGCCACACCGTGCAAATGCCTTTTAACTTGTTTATTTTTACAATTCAGTTGGTTCTATCAATCAATTTCTTGTTTTCTTCCACGTTTTGGTCTCCACAAGATCAACAAGCTTGCGGCGAGAGGCGTCGGCGGCAGGGAGGAATTTGACGCTCTCGCCGCGTTCGCGCGATTACTGCAGATTTGTGATGTCCTGTTTATCTCCGGTATGTGAGCGCAAAGTATGCGGAAGAGGGTGGATAGCGCTTTCCTCTGGGTTCTGAATGTTTGTTTTTTTAGTTAAGCCTTTACTACTCACACACACATCACCGCACACAGCGTTGGAGTCAGAGCACAGACAAGGTTAAAGGTCTTTTGCTTCAGGCCTCAACAGTGGCAGCTTGGTGGAGCAGGGGCTCGAAGCACCGACCTTCTGATTAGTAAATCAGAGCCGTGACCCTCCGAGCGTCCGCGGCCCCATTTCTTCCTCCTCTGAGCTTTTTTTCCCCGGTGGATTCTGTTTTCCAGAATTTCCGAAAACAACAGATCACAGCGTTAATGTGGGTGAATAAATACACAGATAGAGAATTGTTTTCACTTTGTTGTGTGTATGTGTGTGTGTGTGTGTGTGTGAGGCTCGGTTTCTGACTTCTGTCACATGTATCGGTTAAACACAGCGGTAGAGTAGGGTGCTGAAGCATGCTACAGCGCCCCCTAGTGTTTATTTTACTTGGATCGGCGTGCTCCCCGTTCTGTGTGTGTGTAGTTTATGAATCCATTGGAGTCGGTGGTGAGAATTCAGTCCTGATTGGTCGACTAGAGTTGAGGTGAAAGACGGAATAAGATAGAAATAGCAGTTTTAATTGTGTGTGTGTGTGTGTGTGTGTGTGTCCTTTTTACAATGTTTCAACAGTCAGGTGTAATTGATCAGCTGGCTCTGTTTATTCACATCATGCGGTTCGGATCGGGGCTGGCGATGGTTCACATTTATTCCCTTTTTTTCTTTTTCTTTACAGCACACACAGCAAGTTTTAGAGATTAACATCATCTCCATCGCTTTTAGCTTAAACATAAGTTGCTCCTTCTAATTCTGGCATGTTTAAACATGAACAAAGATTTGTTCGATTAGTTGTGTATCAAAGACAAAAGTGATCAGGGAAGTGTTTATAAAGAACTTTTGAAAAAAACATGATCAAAAACTTTTTCAGGGTTCTTACGACTTCTTGACATTCGTAATGCTGCGTTCAAACATTAATTATTATTATTTGGTTAAAATAAAGCTTTATTTTAGACAAATGATGTACAAAAAAACAAACAAACAAAAAAAAAAGATATATTAGCATATCTTATATAAAAATTTTTTTTTTAAAAATCAGTTTTACTGTGTTTATATTTTTAATCAGGTATTTAAGGTCTTTAATTGCGCTTATTTATGCTGGAGTTGCGCAATAGGATAATATACAGTATATCAATATCACAATAACTGATAATGCTATACGCTTTGTTTTTTTTTTTTTTTTTTAGATATCGCTGGTATTCTCAGATGATCAAACCGTACTTTGAAAAATATATTCGGATGTTCATTTTTGGTGTTGCAAAGAAAGTAAAAGTTTAGTTCAATTCAGATTTTCACAAGGCAGTTTTTTATCGTGATGGGTGTTGTATTATATTTAGGTCATTTTAGAGAATTGTTTCAACAAATAAAATAAATGGTATAATTTGCTGTAAAGTAAAAAAAAAAATAAAAAAATTCAGGAACAGTTTTTAAATGTTGGGGGTAAAAAAAATAAAAATAAAAAAACCCCACAGATTCTCCAGGAGCTTGTAAACGCAGCACTAGTGTATGAACATTATGGAGAGGCGGGAAAAGATTGAAAAATAGTAATAGTATAATGTGAGAAATGTGCACAAACAATTTAACCAGTTCATTTGCATTTCTGCAGCTGTATTTATGAATCACAAAGGGAGAACAGTGTCTGATCATGGACGTGTCGGAGAGGAGCTTCACCCCGATCACATCGCTTCAGACACGCCGTTAAATCAAATCAGAACCGAAGCGATGATGATAAACATTTCCGTGGCGCGTAACTTCGATTATTTTCCTGATTCATTCATTCATCACTTCTCCTATTGAATAAGCCGGCTCGTTTGGGTCAGAGTCGTTCCTTATTTTGCCAACCAACCAAAAAACAAAACAAAAAAAAATCAGTTTTATATTATCAGTAAAACCACAGCAATAAAGAAATTCCCATAAAAATTTATCTGAGTCTGAGATGTTTTTTTAAGCCTCGTATCTGAAACCCTGAACTGAAACTGATCATGAACGAGGGTTATATTCTGTTTAAACGACTAATTAATTAACAACATCCCTAACATCGTAAAACCTTTTAAATTTCAGGATTAACTGCTTCATTCAGGCGAGAGATGTCAGTAAACACTTTCCACATCATTAGCAGAATTTACACGCAGAGAATTTACACTTCATCATTTAAATTTATTATTTTTTTTTTAATCTGAGAAGCTTTAGTGGTGCAACAACATCCATTACTCTCACAAACACACACTCTTCCACACACACACACACACACACACACACACACACACACACACACACACACACCTACACACGTGTGAAATGCTGACGCTTTTTAAAGCTGATGCAGTTACTGCTGGTTTCTTTTCTTTTTGTCACAGTCGAGTTTCTGAAGGTAAAAATTATGGAGAGTGGTGATTGTTTATAAACAAGTGTCGACATGTTTAATGGAAAATACACCGCCTGGTGCAAATAAAAACAAAAACAGTCACTATTTTAGAAGGGTCGAAGTATTAGAAAACAACTAAGGAGGATTTGAAATGACTGGAACTGGGTTAAGAACCTTTCAACTGGGTGTGAAAACCTGGAAAGAGCCGCGCTGGACCGTCAACATCATGAACAGAGATGAGTTTTTATATAGAGACTAATAGAGACTACAGAGTGTGAGAGAGTGGTTCTGGGAACATGACGAGCCAAAGTGTGTGTGTGTGTGTGTGTGTGTGTTATGTTGCTCTGGATGTATTTTGTCTTTCTTTCTCTCCCAGATGTTGTGATGAACAGATCAAGAGTGATGATGTCATTGATGTCGATGGCGTTTGCGCTTTTGAACAGGCGACATGCCTTTGATTACGCTCATCTCAATGCTAGGCTGTAAACAGAATCTTTCACAAAAGGCTCATTTTTTTGTTTTTTCTCATTTTCCTCAACTTGCAACCTGACTTATTTTGAAGTTACAAAAAGAAATCCTGAGTATAATTTTAAAACACAGTTGTACTGATCGTTTTTTAATTAGAGATCCGATACTTTTTATTTCATGTAAGGAATAAAAGAGAAATTTATCAGCTCAATCTCAACTCAGACTGTTTATAAACAATTTAAAGGCATTTTTGTCAGGACTGAATTCATGATGTTTATATTTTAATTATATTGACTCTACCTATAATGTACAGCACTTAAGCTCAGAGGCAAAATACTGAATAAAAAAGCGATATCCTTTTATGTCCTCTATAGTTTGATCATCAAAATAAAAAATAAACTGGACATTTTTTATTTTTACTGATTTAAAAATAAATGATATTTTAAACATGTTGTTAAATTAATGATATTTGATTGCTTTTAAATCCGACTTTTGTTTTGTATAAACGTCCTGAAACTTTCTTGCTCTTTGATCTGTAAATGCCCCGTACGAGAGAAAGAAAAAGAATAGAAAGAAAGAAAGAAAAGGTTTCTTCAGTTTCACTCCCACACAATCAATGTGATCGGGGCGACAACTTTCTCCACCTGATTTATTTCACAGCAGCATTTGTGGACAGCTTTATGGGACACGTGAAAATATTTCTCATCCGATCGGACATTACACGGCGGCGGAACCGTTCCGAACCCTCGCACGGGTCTCTATAGAATTAAGTTTCAAAATATATATACTACTGAGTTTCCAGTGTTTGTTCTTTGTGTCTTCTCTTTGTTCAGGCTTGTTCAAGCTTCGTCTCGTTTCGTTCGTTCGAGAGAGAGAGAGAGAGAGAGAGAGATGAAATTCGCAGTCCCTTATGTACGTTGCATATGTCATCGTTGTCATTGTTCAATCTGGGGTTTTGTTTGTTTGTTCGTTTCTTTCTTTCGTTTGTTCCGGCTTCCGCTTTTTGTTCTTCTTTCTCTCTACAATCAAGAAAGTCAAGGCAGGAGAGTAAAGGTTAAAAGGAGCGGGAAGAACGATAAGCTCACGTGACCGGATGATGAAGAGACGGAGAAATAATAAAACCAGAGAAGAAGAACCGGAGCGATGGTTTGTGTTTATCGGTACACCAGGTGAGTGATGGTGCTGGATTTGTAGTTGAGCTGGTGGTTGGGGATGAAGTTGTGGTGCAGACTCTTGCGTGTGCACACGTCGCCCATGTAAAGGTTGGTACACGTGTCGCACGACACCTTGGAACAATTCACGCAGGTGTGAGAGGCTCCGGGTTTGTTGCAGAAGCCGCAGCGCGACGCCCCGGCGCCGGACGATGACGACGCTCCTCCCGCCGAGGCCGGCTTGCTCGCGAACAGCTTGCTGCCGATCATGGGTTTGTCCAGAAGAGGTGAGTGGGAGTGGGAGTGTGAGAGCGGGTGTGTGTGTGTCATAGTGTGGGTGTGTGTGTGAGCGTGAGAATGAGTGTGCGGGTGCGAGCTGGAATAGACCGAAAGCTTCTCCTTGACGGGGACGTAGCCGTCCAGAGGGCGCGAGGAGTTTTTCGGGAAGTCGGGGAAGCCGCAGCAGGGAGCCGGGTCCGAGCCGTGGCACGTCGGGCAGAGGATGGCGTCGCACCTCTGGCAGGAAGAGAGCGTCGGCGAGCTCAGGCCGCAGCCCTGACACTTCAACCCGTGACTCTTGGGCGCGCAGGATTCCCACGATTCCCTGCTGGGCGTCCGGGACGGCGTGTGGCGCCCGCTCATCCCTCGCTCCGTGTACAGGTCGATCTCGTCCAGAGAGGAGAGATGGTAGGCGTACGGGTCGGGCGGTTGTGAGGGGTAATAGTCTCCGACGGGGCGGATTATCTCGTCCTTCAGGTCCTCCTCGGCGTCGACGAACAGCGGTTCTTTGCGGAGGCTGAGTGACGTCTTGAGGACGGGTTTGTTGGCCTGGTGCCAGTGACCGGCGCCGTCCGTCACGTCTACGGATTTGGAAGGACGCCCGCTGCGCCTCAGATGGGCGCGGTCCAGGTCGGACTGGCGTGCCGACAAGCGCGTGACGTCGTCGCCACAGGAGTTCCTGCGCGCCTCCACGGCCTCCAGCTCGGCCACGCCCCCTCCGCGCTCTCTCAGCAGACGGCACTCGGCCTGCGCCAGGAGCAGCTCGAACGCCAGCTGGCGGAGGTGATGGCTGCCGGCGCCGACGTACTGATCCCGCATCACGTACTGCAGGTCCTGATCCCGAGAGTAGCCCATGGAGCGCAGGACGCCGCGGAGATCGGACTCGCAGACGGCCGACTGGAGCTGGTAGACGTACGGCCCGGTGAACGTCTGAAAGAGAAGGAAAAAAATTATTAAAAAATCTAAATCATAGTCTACGTCTCACGGATCTCTAGTGGCTGATGAAACAACTACAGTATAATACAAATACACCAAAAGAATAACATTCATCATTCTACATATAATGCAGTGTGCTAATGGAAGGATTTGGTTACTAAGCAACAAAAAAAGTGATGCACAACAATAAGGCGATAAAAAATTTAAAAAAAAAAGGAAAAAACCTACGAAATTGTTAAAGTTTCACGGAATAAAAGTACAGTATGATGTGTTTACGGCAAAATGTACGGAAGAAGTCTCCAGTTTCAGAAGTCAATCTAAAACTATAAATATATATATATATATATATATTTATTAGCAATGTGACAGTCACATGATGATAACTACTTTGTGGTTTGTTTTTCATCTTGACCCACACACACAAACACATACACACAAACAGAAACGTACACACACACACACACACACACACACACATATATACACTCAAACACACACCTTGATGCAACGGAACTCTTTCTTCCAGGGGAACAGCAGCAGGTTGGTGCAGACAGTCTCCAGTGTGGCGAAGGCGCTCTCCAGCGTGTGCAGGTTCGCGCCCCTCAGCATTCGTAACGAATTCTCTATGATGTCGTAGAACCGGATCGTGCGAAACCGCTGTGCCGCCTCTGCTTCGCACGCCCCCAGCAGGGCGGTCGCCGTGGAGACGAGGGCCTCTTCCCGGACATTTCCCTGAGCTCCGCCCACTCCTTCTTCCAGACGCTTCTCCAGGAACGCCACGTACCTCCGGAACAAATCGTCTCGAAGCTTGGCATCCATGGCTCGGCCGCGGGTTCTACTTACGCATGTTCATGAGCCTTATTCTGATTGGCTAAGAGGTTAAGTGAATGTTCGGTTCCACTGGGACGGCAAAGCAACACGACAAAGCGTCCCATCTGTGCATGCTGGACGGGTACGGTGCTCACGGATAAGATCTGAAGCTTGCAGGTTAAAACTGTGACAAAACGCCTGAGGGATTCGGACAGGAAGTGGTGCCGTAGATTTCGATCCTTTCCCCTTTGTGTGTTTTCGCCATAGCCGTTGTTGACTTCCCCAGACACGTACAGATGTAAAGTTTAATCACGCTGTGTTCTGATTGGTTTATCATGCAGGCGGAAAGCAGGCGCGCACAAGCCGCGGCCAAACAAATCTGCTGCGTTTACAGAAATGTAGTGCAGGTTACATCGTCGTCTTTGATCTACGCTAAACCTCCCTCCTTCCCTTCTTCCTTCCTTCCTATGCTTTAAAATGAATTTTCGCCCAAATAAAGCGAGGAGGTTTAATCCGTCCCGGCGCTCTGCCTGGAGCTCGAGTCTCACGTCTGCGCCGATCTCGCCGTCTCTTGAGGCCTCGTTATGCCAAACTCCCTGAAGGAAGAGGAACAGGAAGTGGGTGGAGGATCGAGTGTAAAGCTCTCAAGGGTTTCTCAGAAGTTCTTCCCGCTGCAGTGTCTTCCAGGTCAGTGTTCTTGTGTGTGTGTGTGTGTGTGTGTATGTGTGTGTGTGAAGCTCGACGGCTGAAAAGCAAAAAGGCATAAAGCTGTTAATGAGGAGAAGACGATGTGGGCTGCGGTCTCTCAGGAGCGACATTTACAGCTGATCATTTCGCTATAGCATGTTTATAACAGGCTTATAGAGCTTAATAAGATTATATATATATCTATATCATAATGGATATATACATATGATATACATATATCATATCATACATATATGTCCTCATATATACATATATCTTTACTTGCACACAAACTGATTGATTTTGGAATAAAAAAAAAAAACTTAAATTATTAAAAAAGATTTAGTCCAAACAGTTTCATAAGGAAATTAGAACTACAATAAATAACATCACAAAATGTTATTGTAAACC
Source organism: Clarias magur (assembly GCA_013621035.1). NCBI lineage: Eukaryota > Metazoa > Chordata > Actinopteri > Siluriformes > Clariidae > Clarias > Clarias magur. The sequence goes on from QNUK01000685.1 coordinate 288,461, forward strand.
AACAATTACATTTGTAAGATAAAGAAATATTTAGCCAAATATTTGTAATATATATATTATATATACACACACACACCCACACCCATATATGTATATGTATATATTTTTTAAAGCTTGAAGCGGTAAAAAAAAAACCTGTAAAGATTTTTTTTTTTCATTAATGCTGCTGTTGCTAGAGTTTATAACTGCTCAAACTGAAAAAATAATACATTTAAAATAATAAATTGTAATTGTAAATTATCGATTTTAATTAGTCTTTTCATAATTGTACGATATATTTAAAAATAATAAAATAATAATTGTCACTAGATTTAACACGTGATTTGTTTCATGAAGGTAAGTCTTTGTTTTTATTTTCTGGACTGGAAGTTTGTTTAACTTGCATCTTTAAAATAAAATAACTAGGCTTTTATACAATAAATTTATATTTATATTAAATATAACAATTTAATTAACAGAATAAATTACATACTTATTTTATCAAATAAAATCAATTACCAAAAAAATAAATATAAAAAAATTAATTAAATAACATTAAATAAAATGATAAGTAAAACCTTAAAAAGATATATGTTTAATGTATTTTTTACATCAGTCAAGTACAGGTAAAAGATGAAGTACAAATCACTTGATTCCAGTCTTTTTTTTCTCATATAAATAATTATATATATACTTTTCTCTCAAAAAATTAATTAATTAATTTTAAAAGATTGGCCAGCCTTATTCAGCAAGTTTTAGAATCTTAGAAATTTTATCAAAATTTTATATTTTGTTTGAAAACTAAATGGACTTTCATTAATTCACACTTACATTTTCTATAAATTAACCTTTTAAATATTTATTTACATTTTTTTAATATCTTAACAATTAAGCACAAGCTTTAAAGAGTTCAGGATCTGCCTTCAGTCAGCTTGTAAATAAATGTATTTAAAAATATTAAGTAAGTAAACAAATAGGTAAGTGAATGAATAGGATTATGACATTGTATTGTAATTTATAGCAGTTTTTACAATCAGAACTGATTCTTCGGGTTTGTCTTGTTTTTGCATACTTGAAGAAAACTGTGTGAATTTATAGAAATGATATATATATGGATAGACATGGGTGGATTTTGTTCAACTTTCTTTCCCCGGACACACACACACGTGCGCGCGCACACACTTCCCCAGTACACCTTGGTACAGAGTGATTATTGTGAATGTTTTATTAATTCCTCTGGTGTTCGAGGCGACAGAGCTTGGTGTCCACAGGGGTTTATTATTATTCACAGACTGCAGTGATGGAGATCATTTACACCTTCACTTCTCAGGGCTGTTTTTATATCCTCATAAAACATCAGGATTATTCATTAAACTCCTCTGGATTTAAATCACAGTTTAAGATTAACTCATAAATAACCCCAAACGTCGTGTTAAACCGACCTGTCTCCCTGTGGCTGTAAAATATGATTAGCATCCCTGATTACAGGATTAGCATGTTATTATCTTAATATTATTATTGTCGTTAAAACGCAATCCTATGCCGTTTGACTCCGTGTTTACAATGTTCTCCTTCGACACATATATTTATATATTTTATTTAATTTACGCAACCTGTTTTGTAATGCAGTAAGCTAACACTAGCTTAGCTCCGGAACACCAGGCCCCCTTTGCGCTAGCGTTATTTTTCTTCACACCCGTATTCAGAAAAGACTGACAACTAGATGTAGCGCCTCGCTCATCCTGATTGGATAAGACTTTACTAATCCGCGCACGACGGTTCCACTTCAAACCAATCATCGCGTTGTGGGTGGTGCTATCCAGAATTCGGATAGGGAAAAAAAAGACCGCTGTAGAGACGCCCAACTCAGTGGCTAGTTAGCTTCGTAGCTAGGAAGCAAACTAGCCAGCTGAAGCCTTCTGTATTAAACTGTGATTAGTCAGCTTTCAGTCGGTTAAAGGTGTTATACAGACAAGTTTGAAACATGCATAAAATTAAAGTACAGTTCATTGTTAAGCTTGAAATACGGTGCTGGTGGGATTTTTTTAGACGCCATCAACAAGCTATGAAGCCCTTACCTTTAACGTTCCGACGGAAAACCCCTTAGGCATCTGCGCATGCGCGAGAATGTCCTCAGCAGCGTTTGCGCAAACGCGGAAGTGTTAACCCTTATTATTTAAAACACGTCAAGGCGGCCGCCATTTTGGAAAGGTCTGCTAGTATACTGTAATATATTAAACTATGTTCAAGAATTGTACAAGTTATTGAAACCTGAACATTTACTATAATTAAAACAGGGCTCTTCGACTTCACTCCTTGAGGGCCAGTGCCCAGCATAGTTTGTAACACACACACGCACACACATTGCTAATTGACACACTGTGTTTGAGCAGAACAATCAACAAACTGTGATGTCAAACTTTTTTTTCCCAATTTGGCCACCCAAGTATTTTAGCCCACCCTTATATAATATATATTGCCCACCCAAAACATCTGTCTGGGAGAAGGATGCCGTCCGTGATCGATTTAGCTAACAGTTCCTTCTCACAAAATTGTCGAAAACAATGCATTTATTATTATAACTTTTATTATTATTGGTCACAGGATCAATCGGAAACAGTCATAAAAATATGTGATATTATGAATATGTGCTATTTCTTTGCATTTTATTGATTTATTTTTGTTGTTTTTTTATTGTTGCTGCTCAGTTTGTACAGTTGGTTAAAAATTAACTTAAATTCAGTTTATCATATTGGCTAGGTTGTGCTGAAAAAAAAAATTAATATATGTCACTCTGTATTGCACAATCTTTTTCACTCACACACACACACACACACACACACACACACACACACACACACACACACACACACACACACATTTTATTCATATATCTAATGTAAGTGTAATAATAGTACACCTCTCTTTCTTTTATTCTTCTGTCCTCTGGGTAAATAAGTGTGTGTCCTGTGATGGCTTGTACTCAAACCTGTGCCCTATGTACATCTGTCCAGTCAGATCACAACATCACGCAAAACTGTCTGGACAGAATTTACTGAAACTTCTGCAGTCCTTAGATCTCAGCCTGAAGTTTAACCTGCACCATATGTGAAACTAATATGTTGAGTAAAAGTGATGTTATGAACAGTTATGTGTGTGATTTGATAACCTTAAAATACTTATCTAATTAAACTTTAAAATAAGCCACTAATGCGCTACTCTCTCAATGTAAACAAACACCTGCACCAACAGATATTAATTATAACATTTATTATAAAATTATTAAAAGATAAAGTGAATATTTTGACTGGGATTAGTTCATATTTTCACTTTGGCTGAAATAACAGCGCTGAAGTGGTAGAAGTGAATTTTAACACGCCGGAGTCATTTTAAGACGAAACTTCATCTTTATCTGATCGACTTTTTCCATTTCTCATCTGTGATTCTCTCTCCGATTACCGAACAGCGAGTGTGTTTGTCTGAGCACCAAAGAAGTACAACTTAGTGTAAACAAGGCGTCAGATACTCGACCTTACAGAATGGGATTTCTGTCTATTAATAAGTGAGACAGAGAGTTCTGCCCTTTAACCGTTAATGACGCATACTAACGCTAGTCAACCACCGCGAGGGCGAGATCGGACAGCCCTGCCTGACTCCTCATTCTAAACCGAACCTCTTCGCGGTAACAGACTGTAGTATGACAGAGCTGTTTACGTCATTATAGAATATGCTGACTTTATTCATAAACATCTCAGCAAAACCAAAACGTTTACGTGCCTGCAGTAGAAAACTGTGTTCAATCGTGTCAAATGCTTTGAAAAACATGAATAGAGTCAACATTAAATAGATATGATCTAGAACGAGGCTAATGTTGTTACTGATATGACGTCCTTTCACAAAGCCCGTCTGAGGTTCTCCAATCAGTCAGTGAGAGATGATTGTCTGACTTTGGGATTAAACTAATGGCACCCTGCTTCATCTCTCTTTCACTGATGATGATGATGATGATGAACAGGGGCGTTTTAATGACGCATCCCAAAAATTAGCTGGTAGCATTCAGAAGAGCCATCATTATGACGTAACTCCCTTTCCAAGATGACGGAACAGACGGGTGACGTAAGCACTACGTCACAAAACAGGAAGAGAGCAGTGAAGTTCTTGGTTCGCCGAGCAGGTGAGCTAGTTCGGCTAACACGGGTGTGTGTTTTTATTTATTTATTTATAGACTTTACTTGTTAACACGTCTTCAAACTGCTACTTTAGACGTCGTGGACTGCGGTCGTGACATTCCCCGTGTGTTTTACAGCGATTAGCGCGTCGCTTTCTGTTGTATTCGGGTTATTTCAGTGAGTAAGTAAATGAAGCTTTTTAGCCGAGGAGCTAACGCACGAGATAAAAGTCTCTCGAGCTGTGTGGAAATAAGATTAAAGTGAGAAGATAAACAGCGACAGTTCGATCTGGTTTGTGAACAGGTTTTATAGGGACGTCATGGCGATGTTGGGGAGCTTTAGTGGAGCCCAGAGGAGCGCTAAAAGCCTCGGTGCCGGAGGAGATCGGGACCTGACCGAGTTCGTCTGTCCGGTCTGTCTCGAGATATTCGACTCACCGATGATCACAGAGTGTGGACACACGTAAGTCTGAGTGTAAAACATCTTCACTTCGGGTTCTGCCTTTTTTTTTTTTTTACTTTCAAGCTCTACGGTCTGTGAGTCAGCACAGTCTAAACAGATTCGATTCTGCCATGAATCACATCTGCCTGTAAAGAGTCGACTCAGACGATTCGAATCTAATGATTCAATTGTGGATTCGAATCCTCGCCGCCATTCCCGGTTCGGATCTAACAGGGAAAATAAATACACTTCACTTTCGTGTCGGCTTCTTTTCCCCGCTTGCTTGTGTTTACAAATTAATGAATTTAAATCTTGCCATTACAATTACGAGACTTTTGCGGAGTCGACTCATTGTGTCGGGAATCGACTCCGGAATCGACTCACAAGCTGTCCGGAATGTTTCCTAATTTAATCCTTGGTCTTGTGATCAGAGATTAAGGGATATTTTCATTTTTTTTATTTTCAGTTTGTATTTTAACTTTATAATATCATGATGTTAGTATTGTAGCTAATAATAATAACACATTTGGTTTTGGAATAACAACAAGAGCACTTTCAGTTTTGTTTTCCCTTGAAGTCAGGGCGTCCCTCCTCCTGAGATCAGAAGGTTGTCAGGTGGAGCAGATGCTTTCTCTCTCTCTCACACACACACACACACACACACACACAAATGCATTTCTTAAAGTTTTTAAATATGTGTATTATATATAAATACTAAAGTTTCCAAACTGAACAGCATTATTTGCTAGTGTTCCTTATTTTTTGTCCTGTAAGATGGTTTAGATTTTGTGTGTGTGTGTGTGATCTCAGGAGGATGGACAACCTGACACAAATTGTAGCTGCGCTGATCCCCGAGTCATTTCTCACTGCATTTTCTGCTCGGTGTCTTCAGGTTCTGCCACTGTTGCCTTCAGGAGTGTTTGCGAACCAAGAAGCCAGTGTGTGCCGTGTGCAGAGCCGCTCTCAACCGCTGGGACAAAGCTGACAAACTGGAGGATCTAATCCACAATACAGCCAAACCGTGCAAGGGCTGTGGGCAAGCGGTGTGTGTGTGTGTGTGTGTTTCTATTTTAAGAAGTAATTTTACCTAGAAGCCAACCACTTCTGCGGGTCACCTAAATAAAAACAGTCTCACAACAAATTACTGCATCCTGGTAAACAAATCACTGTAACCCATTAACCTACTTATTGTAACCCAGTAAACAATTACTGTAAAACCTAAGCACAGCAACTAAACAGTGTAGCCCGGTAGGTAAATTGATGTAACCCAGTAAACAAATAGAGGATACACGCGGCTCCACCCACGCACATGGGGTGTGAGGAACGCCTGAGACACGCTCACAGTATGACCTAAAGGCTGATGATGGCGCTGCCTACTATTACGTGACACGCCTGTGACACGCAGGTGACACGCCTGTGACACGCCTGTGACACGCCTGTGACGGAACTACCTGTGCAAACACCAGCGCCACAAACTGAAATTCTGTTTTGTATATATAAAGATTACTGTAGTCCATTAACGAAACACCCTCACCCAGTAAATACACAAGCAGGTGAACTGAACACCGGACCCAGTTAATTAAACACCATATTTAAATAACTAAACACTAATGACATAAGTAAACACCCAGGAGCTAAACACTGTAATCCAATAAGTAAACACTACACCATTATCTAACCGCTGTAACCCAGTAGCTGAACACCACAACCCCGTAACTATAGTCTGTAACACCTCGGTTAAATACCGTTCTGTATTTATTTATTTTCTCTCTCTCTCGCTCCTGTTGCAGGTTGTGTTGTCGGAGATGAGAGCGCACATGGGAAGCTGCTCTAAATATCAGGAGTACATCCAGGAAGGGCTGAATAAGATCACACGCACTCAGCCTGATGCAGTCAAGTGTGTGTGTGTGTGTGTGTGTGTGTGTGTGTGTGTGTGTGTGTGTATGGATTT
>QNUK01000685.1:300000-317500 GCA_013621035.1 Clarias magur
GGGACGTGGCAATAACTCCCGGCCGAGTTCCTGTAATGTGTGAGTGGTGATGGTAAATGAGTGTGTGTACAGTTCACACAGACGGATTCGTCTCTTTCGCAAATCCGTCATGTTGATTCTCAAGTATCAGGTGTTCCATTTAATGACCTTTAAAACATTTGAAACAGTTAAATATTTTACTGATTAATATATTTTGCTGGTCTCATCACCGTACTGTGCTGAACGTCTTCTGTAAATGTCAATCACTTTTACACAAGAAAGTTCATCACGGGTCCTGGTTTGACTCGAACGCCCGTTGTAATTAATTATTTTTTTTATTTCAATTTGAGTATTAAGGGATAATATATTTAAACCAGTATACAATAAGTATAAGATCAGTAATAAATCATTGATTATTACAAAAATGTATATTTTTAAAAGGTGACCCAAAAAATAAATAAAAAATAAAAACAGATTTTCTTCTGTTCAGAAAATATTTTAATGTTTGTTTTGTTATAAATAATAATAATAATAATAATAATAATAATAATAATACATTTTATTTGTAGGTGCATTTCATGACACTCAAGGACACCTTGCATACCATAAAAAAAAAAACATGCAAACATGGAATAAATAAATAAATAAATAAATAAATAAAATAAAATAAAAATATGCACACAATAATGTTAAAGGTATGTCTGCCTGAATAGATGTGTTTTCAAACGGGATTTAAAAACAGTGATAGAGTTACTGTTACGGATATCGGAAGGTAGTAGGTTCCACAGGTAGGGGGCAGCGTAGCTAAGAGCGCGAGATCCCATGGTTGCCAAACGCATACGAGGAAGAACCAGGTTTAATGATGATAATGATCTCAGATTTCTAGAAGGAGTATAGGTTAAGAGAAGATTTGTTAAATATGACGGAGCCAGGTTATGTAATGCCTTATATGCGAGAAGCAGAATTTTATAATGTATGCGCTGTTGGACGGGAAGCCAGTGTAGCTGTTGAAGAACAGGAGTTCTGTGGTCCATTGTAGGAGTTCTAGTTAGTATTCTAGCGGCTGAGTTCTGTACTAACTGCAGCTTGTGTAGGAGTTTGAGGGGAAGACCGAAAAAAAAAAGAGCATTGCAATAATCTGTGTGTGTGGTGACGAGAGCGGGTACCAAAATAGCAGCGCTCCTCACTGAGAGGGCCGGGCGGAGACGGTTAATGTTTCGGATGTGGTAGTACGCTGTCCTGGTGATATTGTTAATGTGTGCTGTCAAGGATAACACCCAGGCTTTTAACTTGTGTTGAAGGGGAGATTGTGGAACCATCAATACTTAACGAAAAACTACTGGTCCTCGATAGAGTATTTTTAGTGCCCACGAGGAGTATTTCAGGTTTACTACTGTTAAGTTTGAGAAGATTATTTGAGAACCATAACTTAATTTCAGCTAAACAGTTTGAAAGAGAAGATGGAGGAAGGTCAGAAGTAGGCTTGGAAGAAATATAGAGCTGGGTGTCGTCAGCATAGCAGTGAAATAGGACACCATATTTCCGGAAAATATACCCCAGGGGCAGCAAGTAGATGATAAATAGTAAAGGTCCCAAAACTCACCCCTGAGGGACTCCTGCAGTGATGGGTGAAGACGCAGATTTGGTCTGGCCAAGCTGAACAAATTGAGTGCGGTGAGAGAGATATGAAGAAAACCAAGCCAAAGAAGTATCTTCAACTCCAATGGACTTCAGTCTTTCTAATAGAATATTATGGGAGATGGTGTCAAATGCTGAGGTTAAATCGAGAAGTATTACAATAGACAGGAGTCCTGAATCAGCTGCTACCAGAAGATCATTGGATATTTTAACAAGGGCAGTCTCTGTGCTATGCTGAGGACGGAAACCTGATTGAAATTGCTCATATAAGTTATTCATCGACAGGTGGTTATGTACGTGTGCTGAAACAACCTTCTCTAGACTTTTTTGATAGAAATGGCAGATTTGAAATTGGACGAAAATGATCAAAGTTGTTTGGATCAGCACCCGGTTTCTTGAGTATAGGACTTATTAATGCAGTTTTACAAAGATTGGGGACGGTGCCAGAAGTCAGTGACGAGTGGATGATCTCAGTGATGAATGGTAAAGGAACCGGAAGACAAACTTTGACTAATTGAGTTGGAAGGGGGTCTAACTGACAGGTAGTTGATTTCGATTTCCGAATAACAGAAGCGATCTCGTCGGTTGAAGGTAGTTTAAAAGTAGAAAGAGGAAAGTTGAGTACGTGTGAAAGAGTGAAGGAAAAAGGAGCTTGAGGAGGATCAGAGACAAACAGAGCTTTATGTATATTCTCCGTTTTTCCAGAAAAATGAGTGAGAAGAGTGTTACATAATTCAACTGTATGTAACTGTAAAGGCAGAGAATCTGGAGGCCTTGAAATGTTTTTAACAACAGTCAAGAGAGTTCTTGTATTACCTTCATTAGGTGTGATCAGATTTGAATAGTACTCGGTTTTCGCTGTGTTAATAGCGGTTTTGTATCGTTTCATATGGTCAGAATACATTTCTTTATGAACGCCAAGTCCAGTTTTGATACCCAAACGTTCTAGACGGCGACCTTGAGCTTTTAGCTTACGGAGATCAGATGTAAACCAGGGCGCAGAATTAACAAATGAAACAGATTTAGATGTTATAGGCGCGTGTATATTGAGTGTTGACTGCAGCGCGTCATTGTAATGAGACACCAGTCCATCCGGAGTTGCCAAGTAGTCTTTCGTAAGGAGAGTAGTAAGGTCAGATGTGAATGTCGTTATATATATCAATGTTCTTAATATTCCCAAATGTGATGGTACGACGGTTATTGGGCTTTGCTCAAATTAAACAGGCTTTAAACAAAAAAGACCAACAGGAGTGATACCAGAACAGCAAACAAGGTCCAGTGAGTGACCTTTCAGGTGAGTTGGAAAATTTGTATATTGCTGTATGTCAAAACTGTCAAGACAAGACAAAAAATCCTTAGTGCATGCACTAGATTCATTATCAACATGTATGTTAAAATCCCCAACCAGAATCACTTTAGGAGACAGAGAACTGATCAGGTGCGATTACTTTAAGACTGCAAGGGAAGCTCAGCTTCCCCTATAATGTCACAAAATTAATGGTCAAATTATGTACTATTGTATTAACATTTTACTGACTAAACATTCCCGCAGCGTCACAGTGCATTTCCCGGGTGAAGCCCAGCGTCCACTGACTTCAATGCGGCCGCTTTGAACGTTTTTTTTTTCTTTCTTTTTTTCAGTGCTTTGAAACTAGACGGTCATTGGATAAACGCTGCGATTAAGTCCCGCCCACGGACGCACAACCCCGGACGCCGAGCTTCTGCGTGATGATTGGAGGGTCTGTCGAAAGACTGCGTCTCCTTTTGTACTATAAGGAATCGCTGAAGTCCCATCGCGGATTTCTGAAGTTCAGTCGAAATAAAAAACTGCTGCAACCGATTTCTTTATATGTGCTTGGCGAAGTTGCTTGATTTTCATCATACATTTGGCTGGCCATTGAGAGGACACTGGTCAAGTCACTGGAAAAGACGCATAGCTGGTACAACAGGGTCACAGACCGTTTTCTTGAAAAGGAACGTAGGGCAGAATTTACTTTTAAATAAATAGACAGTTTTATGATGTAGGCCGAAAATGAGCTTCCCCTATTTGACAGACCAGTAGCCGCCACTGGAACTGATATGAGTTAAAAACATTGAAAGATCATTTAAAAAGTCACTATTAACCGTAGGAGGACGGTATACAGTACATGAACAAGAATGGTGGGAACTGGACCATTAATTTGTAAAACCATAGACTCGAAAGCGGTAAACTCAGGTAGAGAAACGTGCGACACTTTCCATTTCTCACGATATACCACTGCTAAAGCTCCACCGCGACCAGTTGTGCGTGGTTTGCAAGCATAAGTGTATCCTGCTGGGGTGGACTGATTAAGCTCTGTAAAGTCATCCTTATGCTGCCAAGTCTCAGTTAAACACAGGAAGTCAAACTCACGTTCACATAGTAAATCGTGAAGCACGGGACCTTTAGTCGTGAGTGATCGCAAGTTCCACAGACCAATAGAGAGAGTAGCACTAGAGACAGTACCTGTATCAGCAGACCTGATGGGGTGCGCCAACGCTTTATGGTCAACAGATCGTGTAGTCTTTCTAGGTGGACGGGGTTTGGAAGTCCAGAGTGAGCGGCAGAGCAGCCGCAGTACCGCCAGCGAGTCAGAACAGCCGAAAAAGCTGCGAGAGCCGGAAATATCCGCCGAACGGCCGCCAAGCCTTTCCAAAGGATGGAATAAAATGTTTTATAGAAATAAGTAATTAATTAAAGGAAAGAAAATGACTAAGTGGGTTGTGTATTAAATCATAGATATCTTTCACTAATCATAACCTCTTCATGGATTTTATGGATGATGATGATGATGATGATGATGATGATGATTTATCATCTCTATACAAAACTGTATTTAATTCTTACTCTCTCTCTCTCACACACACACACACACACACACACACACACACACACACTGATTTTCTATCTCGTGTTCTGAATCTACTCTGTGATTATCTTAGAGTGATCTTCTCACTCCTCGTCCTCGTCGTCTTTTTACCAATTTATCATTTTTTCCTCCTTTCTTTCTCTCTCTCTTTCCGTCTCATCATTTTCTCTTCTTTTCTCACTCCAGCTTGTCACATGTGATGCGCTAAATCCTGATAATTTTTTTACACACAACTCAAGTGATTTATATGTCTGTGTGTGTGTGTGTGTGTGTGTGTGTGTGTGTGTGTGAGAGAGGTTGAGAGTGAAATTGGGGGAACGGACGTGTGTTTGAGGTGTTTCCACACACACACACACACACACACACACACACACACACACACACACACACACACACACACACAGAAGAGCCGTGCTCTGCGTTCTTTTAGTAAGTTGGTTTTCATGACACACTGTATGTACATTGTGAATGCGTAATGCAGAAGTTTGTGCTCCCCTATTAGAAAAAGAAAAGGAGACGTAGCTCTTCGAGTTCTCATCACTGCTCCTAAGGGCGGCGTCACATGGTCTGCTCTTAAAGATACTCATGATACCTCATGTTCACAGGCTCAGTGTAACTGATGGCACAAACTGATAAAGCCATACACTACCAGTCACAAGTTTGTACACCCCTTCTAACTCCACGCTCGTTCCTGATGTTGATTTCTCTCCACACTGTGAAACAATACTGAAGGTGTTTATCTTCATGAGAGACAGTTTCATCGTGGAGCTCGATGGGGTTTACAGACACACTCGACACACAATACCGTTCTTGTGAGAAACTGATCCAGAACAGCCGACCTTCAGGTCTTATAATAACACCTGACTGCTGTTGCTGTTTCTTAATTACCTAATGCTATGTGTCTTATTTCATTGCTAAGAAATAAAATAAAATAAACAAAAAAGAATCCGGTATTGTTCTAGAATGTAGGAAATAAATCAGAAAAAAAAAAAACCTTTGTCAAACCTTTGACTGGTACAGTAAGTGTGAAATCCCTGAATAAATATATTCAAGCAGTATTTAGATGTATTATTTCACTATTTTCCTAAAAAAAAAAAAAAAAAAAATCATAATATTTAATTTCATAATCTTGCAGTAAGATGTTATTAATCCCTTATTGAACCATAAACTATATCGATGTTCTTACTCCAGGACATGTCAGTATTTCTATAGTTATTCTCTCATTCTTTTGGGTGAAGTTGTGTCTTACGGAAAAAAAAAAAAAAAAACAGGCCGTTAACCAAAATACCGCCTGACTGAGTCCTCCGGTTATTTTATACTAACAGCACGACTCCGCAGCCGTTCTTAACATCATCGTTTCTATGGTAACGCCTTGCTTGTGGAGGACGCGCTGCATAAACTGAGACTAAAAACAAACAGATTTTATTTTTTTTAATGATGTTTAAGGAATAAAAAATGTCAAAGGCTGTTTTTATGGAAGGAGTCTCCAGTACCAGTGTGAGTGATTTACAAAACCTTCCCAATACGGCGATGTGTTAAGGGCAGAGGGGTTTACACTTTATGTTTTATTGGGGAAAGGACAAGCTGAGAGAGAGAGAGAGAGAGAGAGAGAAAGAAAGGAGAGAAAAAATTCTGGTGAGGAAAATATCGGTCATCATTGCTATAATATAAAAGTAATAAAAATGTAACTTGTTATTTGTTAAAATGACTCATGTAATGTTCACCAAATTAGTAAAATGATGTAATCATGAGCAGATTGATGTGCATAGCGCCACCAGCTTGTCATGTTACGCATAACCTCGTCCGTCCTGAAGTTACAACGTTACCTCTGGAACTGGAGACTCCTTCCATAAAAGTCCCCTTCAGGGTGAGAAAAAGCCGTCGTTTCATTATTTACACATGATAACACCAGCATTAATGTAGACCTGCACTAGCTGCTGTTATAGAAAATCAGTCAACACCTTCTGACCAATCAGGAGACAGAACTCGACAACGTAAATTAAAAAGGAAATCTTCCCTCTGTCTCACCAGCCGGCCTCCAAGCCTCGTTCAACTCTAACCGTCTCCAACTTTCTTCATGTGTTTCTTTCTTTTCTTTCTTCTTCCCTGATCTTTTTTTAATTTTATGTTTTGTCTTTTTTTTTTTGCTCCTGGCAGCGCAGAAAGCCGGTTCGATGTTAAAACAGCGCTGCGGCGCTCGCAGGCAGGAAGGAAGGAAGCATGGACGTCTCCTTCTTCTTCTTCTTCTTCCTCTTTATGTCAGAGACAGGAGTACGGCAGGAAAGAGAACATACTGAATAAAAATTTGATAAAGTTCTTCATGTGTGCTCTTTGATGCCGGGATTAGAAAGCACGCCGAGTCTTGGGGCTGTGGGAAGGAGGTAATTATCGCTACACGACCCTGCAGGGGGAAAAAAAAAGCTTCAGGAGGCGGCTGCGTTTCACTCGTGTCACCATCAGACTCCGGTTTATCCTCCTCTTATTCACGTCTCACATCTGAATCCCAGCTAAAGGAAGCTGCACCTGATGGAGGACGAGGAGACGAGTGATTGGTCTGGTTATACTTTAACACTGAGACACAAAATCACATGAAGAAGATGAAAGAAAGTTCACTTAATGAGTTGCCAGTTAATTACTGTAGGTACAGGTGTTTTGTACAATCTGTCAAGTTCGAGGTGTCGACAGTGTGTGTGTGTGTGTGTGTGTGTGTGTGTGTGTGTGTGTGTTTTGTGGTACAGGGTTCATATAGTTTAGTTTAAGTTCATATGATGTGCATTAGCCCATGATGAACATGATGAACGTCTGAGAGGCGTGTAAAAGATAAAAAAGGATAAACAAACCTGAGACTAAACAAACCACGGATTCACTGATTAGGTACAAACATTTAGTTTAAAGCATTTTATTTGTCACATGCAGCATTAGATTTCTGTTTTGGTTCAAAGTTTCTCCAGCGCTACAGCTCTGTCCCACGCCTCGGCTCCGCCTGAGATTAGCCACGTAGATTAGCAGATTAACTACAGATTAATAACGATGCAAACCAAAACACATTTTGATTCACTTCCAGCGAGGTGAGTCGATTCAGAGTCAATTCACTGTCTCACTTCACTTCACTTCACTTCGTGTGTTTTCATCATTTTTTCATTTTTATTTTACAGATGGGAGTTTTTGAACTGAGACACAGGACAGAGCCGTAGTGCTGCAGAAATGCCACATGTCCTGGATCGCAAGTTCAATCACTAAACAAACCAAGGAAAAAGGAAAGAAACGCTGCCTGTGACACACAAAGGTTGAAATATTTACATTTCATTAAACATCTAATAACTCTTCATAAAAAATTGTTTAGGTTTGGTTAGGGTACCTAGCGAACTTGTTTCTAGCTACGTGTCTGTTGTTGTTTAAAGCTCTTGAGCCACCAGGGGGCAGCATAAGAGCACAGAATGTTTAATGAAATTTTGTGGGCGTGGTTACATGAACCAGTCACAAATGTGCTTGGTAATTCACAGCTGACTAGCAACATGTTCATGTGATCACTGAAACGTAAAGATTTTGTGCACAAATTTAAAAGATTTTGAAAAAAAAAAAAAAAAAAAAGACGATCGATTTTAATAATGAACTCAAAAGATTTTGCACAGGAAGTCGTACAATTAGAAGAGTAAAGTCGTACGATTGTGAAAAGTTGTAAATTTATAATATGAAGTCCAATATTTTTTAGAATAAAGTCGTACGATTTTGTGAATAAACTTGTACAATTTCATTATTCAAATCGTAGGGCTTTATTCTAGCTATGAGAAGTTGTTTAAAGTCCTCGAGCCACCAGGGGGCAGCATAAGGACACGGAATGTTTAATGAGGTTTTGTGAGAATTAAGTCATAAAATTCTGAAAATAAATAAAATTAGATTTTTCACAAAAGTTCATACGAGTATAAGATTAAAGTTGTAAGATTCTGACAGTAAAATTGTAAGATTTAGAAAATTTTGTGTGTGTGTGTGTGTGTGTGGAGTTTGCATGTTCTCCCTGAGCTTGGTGGGTTTCCTCCAGGTACTCCGGTTTCCTCCCACAGTCCAAAAACATGCGGATTAGACTAATTGGCTTCCCAAATTGCCTGTAATTTGCGAATGAGCATGTGTGTGTGTGTGTGTGTGTGTGCCCTGTGATGGCTTGACACCCTATCCAGAGCGTATCTCACATCCTGTAGTATACTGGTATAGGCTCCAGGCCCTCCGCGACCCTGCACTGCGCAGGAGGAGATGAAGAGGAACGGTCGAATTGAAAAGGTTTTGAAATTTAAGATTTTACACACAAAATCATAAAATGATCAGATTAAAGCCACAAGATTTTGAAAATAAAGTCGTAATGTAAAGTTTTATATATATTTCAGAAAGGTTGTAAAATTTCACGAACAAAAAACAAACCTAAACCTAAACGCTGTGACAGGATGGTTCATATTAGAGCAACAACAATTAATAAACCCTTTAGAAAATAAAAAGATCTGAAAAGTCTGATCATGTGACGCATCAGCAGCAGATTCTGATTAGTATCAGAGAATCATTTGAGGAGGGAAGAAATCGTACAAGACGGAACCCGAACGCCATCACCAGCCCGGTCCGTCTGCGTCACCGTCACTCCAGGTCCATCACTTCATTCTTGAGATTCTGCTCGTGTCTTTCCGTAATATCTGACGTTCTGACTTGAGTTCACAAAACCTGGGTGAGAAAATCATCCGTACAAAGTCTTGCATTCTGACTCGTGTCTAAACACACATCATTACTGCGAGACTGAGAAACGAGGCGCAGAGTCGCTAAAACAAACAGTTCTGCTGAGAGACGTCACGCCGCGCTGCCGCTGTAGCTTCAAGACATCATTTGCGTCGTTGATGCTCAGATTCATTTAGCTGAATATGATGAACTTTGCTTACACTTGTGAGAAGCTTCTCCTCATCTCTCGCTCGCCGTGATGTTACACACATCGCAAATTCCTCCACGTCAGGAGAAAAAACGAGGCCCAAAACACAGAGCAATGAGCCGCACGCTGCCCCCACCGCTCTCTTACAAATGTTTAAACATCGTGCCAGCAGGCATCCCCGGCCTTATCTTGTCTTCCGCTCTCCACCTCCTCCTCCTCCTCCTCCTCCTCCTCATCCTCGTATCCCGCCGCCCGAGCGGTTGAGGAAAAGGGCTTACCTTTGATTTAATAACACCAGAACGCATCCTGGCACCCCATGGGGTCCTGAGACTCACCAGGCTTGTGTTTCTCTTCCTCATCCTGCTATGCGCGCGCACACGCGCGTGTGTGTGTGTGTGTGTGTGTGTGTGTGTGTGTGTGTGTGAGATGTAGATGCCTGGCATCGTTCTGAACTCCACATTAACCCCGGTTTGATTAAATTCAGTACAGAAACAGATTGTCTTCTGGTTGAAATGCCAAGCTGGCGGATCGTGATCGTGGTGTAGCCGCGGGAGTTCAGTGTTAGGATGACGACGTCCAGTAACGCGAGAACTCCAGCGGTAAATCAGTGTCCCGGGTGAACACCTCTAATCCACTTCTTTTGTTTACCAGATGAGTTATTAATTAATATACCCTTTATGTTACTTTTTCTAACCATTATTTATATTCTATAGATGATGACAGAGTGGAGTGCAAACTCAATTTCCAAATGTTAGACATCACCGTATCCCAGTGTATATCAGCTATCCGTCCATCCGTCCGTCCGTCGTCTGTAGCGTTTATCCTGTGTAGGGTCTCGGAGGGTCTGGACAGGTCTGGTACAAGGTGAACCAGTGAAGTTGTGAAGTTTCTTTAAAATCCACCAATAAGAGCAAACGAACACACTAACGGTGGTGATGATTAACCCAACATGGAGACGGGCAAAACCTCTGTATTAGATCGAGGTCACTTTTCACTTTAAACTTGACTGTGATTGTGATAATTTACCCCCTAATATTTCAGTGGCACAGATCCATGCTGGCAAAACAGCACGGACTAATGACGGGTAAAAAAAAGTCTTATACTGAATCCTGCTGGTGTGTGTTAGTGGGGGGGTCAGACGTGTATTTGTGTGTATTTGGGTTATGAGATACTGTATGTCAGGTAGAACGAAAGTTATCATTAATTCGGAAAAATGTAGAACTCTTAAATGATCATATTATGATTATAATTTTTTTTCTGTCACAAAAAACAACCATAAAAACACATAACTGTGTGTATCTGATATAACAAACCAATCAAACATACATATCTCAAAGACAGATATAACAAACCAAGATGTCTGCTCCTCTTCAACATGCTGCAGCTAATGCACCAAACACATTACACACAGGACCGTATTATTATTATTATTATTATTATTATTATATATTATTATTATCATTATTCATTTTTATTATTATTATTCTTTATTATTATCATTTATTATTTATTATTATTATTATTATTATTATTATTATTATCATTATTATTATTATTATTATTGTTATTGTTATTATTATTATTTTCATTATTATTTATCATTTATTATTATAATAATTATTATTATGTATCATTGTTATTATTATCATTTATTATTAATATTATTATTATTATCATTCATTATTATTATATTATCATTATTATTATGTATCATTATTATTATCATTTACTATTAATCTTATTATTATCATTTATTATTATTATTATTATTATTATTATCATTTATTATTATTATTATTATTAGTAGTAGTATATATCATTATTATTATCATTCATTATTATTATTATTATTAGTAGTAGTAGTATTATCATTATTATTATCATTCATTATTATTATTATTATCATTATTATTATGTATCATTATTATTATCATTTACTATTATTATTATTATCATTATTATTATTATTATTATTATTATTATTATTATTAATAATAATAATAATATAACTTGTGCAATATTTCCTTATTCCTGACAATCTTGTTTGCGCATTATTTGCATCCAAGTCCCACTGCACATATATTCCATTGTATATATTCTTATATTCATTTATATTTTTGTGTAATTATCTTTTGTTTATTTGTTTGTTTAATGTTACATTTTCTATATAGATGAGACACACGCCATCACACACTCTGCTACAGAACACGGTAACATCGGTATCTTCTAATAGAAACGAGAGCAGAATTTGTTGCTCTGGACGGCTGCATGATTAGAAATTCGTACAAATTAATCAATGAATCTAAACAAATCATTTCACTAAATGACTCACATGATTCAAGACATTAAAACACTCTTCATATGGAATCTTTATGGAATGAATATTCAGCTGTGAAGTGGAGCTGACAGCTGCTCTTCTGTGCAATAAGTAAAAGGAAAGGAGTGTGTGAAGCGCACACACACACACACACACACACACACACACACACACACACACACATACACACACATACACACACACACACACACACACACACACACACACACACACACACACACACACACACACAGCCCTCGGTTATTATTCCCACATTAATTTTTCCATTTGAAAATTGTGAAATGAGGCCTCGGTGGAAAAGAAGGGCGTGAGCTGGGATGGAAAAGATGGCCGCGGATGACACGGGAGGCGGCTTCACTCCCAAAACAGCCCTTAATTATGCCTGAGCCTGGCTGCTTCCTACTCACACACACACACACACACACACACACACACACACACACACACACGGAAATGCTCTTTCCTATAAGCACTGTGTTAGGTGTTACAAGGAGAACTCCCTCCAGTCCTGTTCCTAGTCACACACACACACACACACACACACACACACACACGGTTCCTCCTAATTAACTCTCAATATTGCAGAACATCTCTTTTAGTACAATATTTGTCGTTCTTCCTCTCCCGGTTCGCCTCGGAGGTGCGAGCGGATTCTGCTCGAGTTGTGGACTGTCATAGCTCGTTTTTTTCTCCGGCCCTCAACACCCGCCTCTTTATTTATTTATATTTATTTATATTTATTCCGGGGGGGGGGGGGGGGGGGTAAATATCCGGTGAATATCAGTGCGAGGACAGTATAGGAACGGAGAGGAAATCAATCACCGGCTCCATAAAAAAAGGACGCTCTGAGCATAATGTTGTTGTGTCTGTCACAAACCGGATTAGGCCAGACACGTCGCAACTGTTGATGGATGACAGCGAGGTTTCGGGAACCGTTTCTTTCTTTCTTTCTTTTTTTCTTTTTTTTTTTTAGTACATCTTTGTTTCCTCAACATGAAACATTGAAACACGTGCACACACACTCGTGCAGGACTTACTCATCCGCCGCGCTTTGTCCTGTTTATGATGTATTAGTTACTTAATGCCTGCAATGGATCGACGCCCCCATCGGGGGTGAACCCCGCCCCGCACCCCGAGGTCCCGGGCAGTAGGCTCCGGCTCTCCTGTGAACCTGTACAGGATAAGAGAATAAGGATAGCGAATGAGTGTGAGAGAGTGTGAGTTACTTAGATTCAGATTCTTGTTTTATTTTGTCTCGAAGTAAATAGTGCTTCCAGTTTCCTGCGCTAAAAGCTTCAAATATTGTTTTGCAGAATGTGTGTAAGACTTAAAAAAATCCTACAGGTTATATATTTTTACATGTAGACGTATTTGAGATGCAATTCCTAGAATTTGGTGACGTATGCATGGGGGCTCGGGTTAGCTCAGAGGTTAAGACGTCGGACTGTGGTTCAGAAGTTCAGACGTCATGACCACCAAGTTTCCACCGTTGGACCCTCGAGCAAGGCTCTTAACCCTCAGATGTTAAATGAGATAAGGATGTAAGTCTGTGGATAAGACTCCGTGTCTGTTTCGTCCTAACTATATCGTGTGTGGATCCTTTTAAGATCCTTATACTTGTACTGTACTGTATCAGTACTCTTTGGCCAAAGCTCTTCTCTTCCAGATTGAAGACTTCAGAGGTTCTGTAGATATCAGGTGATAATAAACAGGAACGATTAGAGAACATATGAGGTCAAAAAAAAAAAGAAAAAAAAAAACATAGAGTTTGGATCTCGAGGACATAAACGGGAGGAAAACAGATTTGAATGATCTGTAATGGTCAGGTTCCATTTTACCATGAAGAGACATCTCAACCGTTTGGAAGAGGAAACTTAGAAGAGGAAAACTTAGTCCTTCTTAGTGAGGATTTTAAAAAGTCAATTTGTTTTTGACTTTCATCTCTTTTTAGCTGCTTTTAATGTCTTTGAACGTCCAGAAAAGTATTCAGTTCACATTCTCGCTTATGTATATAATAGCTATAGACATTATTCCCTCACCATGTCACTGCAAAGATGTGTAAAAGCCTTGGAGACGTTTGACACTGGAGACTCCTTCCATAAATGTTCCACAGACACACGACAGGAAAATCCTCCACACGCATGTTTTTTCTCTCTGTAAAAACAACAACAACAACAACAACAACAACTTGTTATTATAGAAACAATAACATATGAACACATCAATTAATGTTCTGGAATTTGAATAATGAACCCCAGTCATTTTTGAATAATCAGAATCCAGGGTTTAACAGCATTGTGCTATAAATATCACTAAAACGTGCATGTCAGCGTACGACAGGTAACATCGGGTGGCAGAATAGAGTTAAGGTGCGCATGTTGATGATAGATACAGAACGGAGTAAGAAAAAGCCTCTGTGTTGTTCTCAGTAATTGACGTCGTCATGCTGTTCAGAAGCGTCTGAATCCACCAGCGAAGGTGCTTTGACTGCTATGACAAGTTAAGTGCGTGTGTGTGTGTGTGTGTGTGTGTGTGTGTGTGTGTGTGTGTGTGTGTGTGTGTGTGATGGTTGGGAGGCGGCCATTGTCTTCCAAATGAGCTTCCACATCGGTGGCGTTACCCCGTACCTGCACGTTAATGATTGAGCTGTGTGTGTGTCTGTGTGTGAGTGTGTGTGTGAGTGTGTGTGTGGAGGTGTATGGCCAGTGACTGACACATCAGCTAACCGTGGCACTTTTTCCTCACAATAGAAGGAAAAAGAAAAGGGAGGTAGTAAAGAAAGTAAGATTTTTCTCTCTCTCTCTGTGTGTGTGTGTGTGTGTGTGTGTGTGTGTGTGTGTGTGTGTGTTTTAGACTAAAAGTCAGCATACACACTTTAAACTGTTACCTTTAACAAAATAATTGAGCTTTGCACCATTCAGAAACCTAATATATCATTTTAATTTTTGAAAACGGCTGAGATAATGTGACAAAAGTGAGAAAATCCATGAAACGTGGATTTTCTAAACTAGGAGCTGATTAAAAAGGGTGACCCGTTTGTCAATGGTTCATTTTCTTAAACTTTTATTATATAATACAGAATATAATTCGGGCAAATGTTAAATCAAGAACTAGAAGGAAAGACTGACCTGGAGACTTTCTTTAACTAAAACTAAAAACTAAAGCTGATGTGACATGCTGGGAATTCTGGGAGACTGAACGCAAGATCCTGCTAAGAGTTAAAGATGAAAGATGAAATAAGAGGAATAAAACATTTCGGGATGTGCTGTTAAGGGGAAATAATACAGTAAAGAACGTACCGACTGCTAGAGGACTTCTGGGACGAGCAACGAGGACGTCTTTCTCACCACAGCTGCAGCATCCGTGTTAAAGTAACGACCGAATCAAAGGCAAGAATCAGGAATCAAGTCTGTAATTATAATTTAATTAATTAATTATTATTATTTTTTTTTACATTTATGCGACATGGTTTTGCAGGGGCTCTTATTTAGTATCTGTGAGAAATAAATAAATCATCAATTTCTGCATTAGAAATTGAACCCGGAAGTCTGATGTGTGTGATGGTCGAGTTCAGCACATTCAGTTCACATTAATTATATAAAATGGCGAACTGGAGCTGTGCGCATGGCCGATCTACAACTAATCTATAAGAAACGCGACGATAAAGTATATAGACATATTTGATCGAGTGATATTTCATTTCTGTTGAAGACATAAATGGCGCAATGTTCAATCAGCCGAAGTTGATTAACGCACAATGTTTTGGAAGCAGGTGTTAGCGAGGAGAAAGATAACAGAACAAAGGCCGAGTGCCTGAAAGTAAATCAAATCGAAAGTACATAAAAATATATTCAAATTACATTAATGATGTAAACTGAAAATCAAACTGCGTGAAATAAAATACTAATTAAGGTGCCTAAAATGATACCGATTAAAAACAACAAGATCAAAACCATCAAAGGATCAAAAGGTGTTTTGAAGTTTCTAAATTATCCAAACCAACGTAAATTCCAGTTTGTTTTCAGACTCCTCAACTCCTTCGTTGTTTTCTTTGCCTAGCGCAGGACTATAATTGAAGCAGCCAGTGTTTGGTTACATTTAGCAGCAGGAATCGGCATCTTCTGGGAGATTTACTGTAGAGGTGAAAACCGCATGTCTTCTGAAACTCCAGTCTTCCTTTCTCTGCAAACTTATCAAGTAGGAGTTGGAAGCCCTTCCTCAGAAAGTCTCTCAGGTCTGATTATATGTTTAGAGCAGGAGACAAGCAGGCGCTGAGATCAGCGGCGTCCCTCTGGGCTCCTCGCCGATGAATAGAGCGCCACGTCCCAGTAATTAACCATGACTACTTTCCTTCGCTGAGGTGGCGCCCGTGTTCTGTCTTTCCCTCGGTCTTCTCTTCCTCCTTTTCAGAAGAGATGACGCAGGCATATCTGTCAATCTTCTCTTCCCTGCCTCCTCCATCCTCCGCCATGCTGCTCCTTCATGCTCTCGCTCTCCTCCTCTTCTTTCTCTCGGCTGAATAATTAACCACTGACGCCGAAGACGCTCAAGAACGAGATGATGTTCGCGTCTAGTTTAGATCATGGCAGGGTTTTTTTTTTTTTGACAGAAGTGACAGCCATCTTTGGATTGGAGCGTTAAATCGAGTCGTGCTGAGGAACCAGCCCGAGCCGAGTGCAGATCTTGGCACTGTTTATCGACGTCTCTTTTTTTGTTCCCTTTCCTGATTGGCGGTTTGATCATATCAGCAATGTTCTGTCATGTAGAAACGATCTCCTTTACCTCACCTAACACCCTGCTAAACATTAACATGGTGCGTGTGTGTGTGTGTGTGTGTGGGTGTGTGTGGGTGTGTGGGCGTGTGGGCGTGTGTAGGTGTGGGTGTGAGTTAAAACCCCCTCTTTCTAACAAAAGGAAGAGTGAACCCATGTGTCTGACAGCCTCTTATTGTTTTTCTTCTCCACCTTCTATGCGTTTGTGCCATCAGCAGATTCCTGACACATCTTTATGGCCTTGTTTTTGTCTTTAACCAATTTCTTTCATCCTCTTTTTTAACTTCCTCTCTCTCTCTCTCTCTCTCTACTGCTATCTGTTCTTGATCTCCATGTGCACATTTTTTCTCCGGAGTGTTGCTTGGGGAGATGGAGAGATGAGGAAAGCACGCAGGGCTTTGATGTTCTTTCCGTAATGACGCGAGAGCGGCGGGGCCGCGCCATCCCAGTGGGATGGAGAGAAGTACGGAGCGGAGGCGAGAGGGCAGGAAAGGCACCGGTCCGGCTCGGACCGGGTCACAGGGAAAGTGGGGAAAGTTGAACGGCAGGAGAAAGAACAGTGCGCTTCACTAACGTGACCTTTCTCTAGTTTTTAGTACGGTTCTTATCTTAAAGAGCTCTGGGTTATATTGATGTTCAGCAAAAATTATTATTCATTAAGTAAAATAAAATGAAAAAAAAAAAAAAATAAGATCAGAATAAGATGCAATTTGACTGCAAAATGCGATATATCCATCGGAACAGTTTGGAGGAAAAACAGGCAGTATTGCAGACTGATAGAGAATCTTTTCTGCATAATATCTTTGAGTCCCAAGAATGTTAAAAAGCACAAATTCAAACATATCCAAAACATTTTTTTTTTTTTTTGCAAAACGCGATAACTCCACCCCCACAGTTTTGTCACAATGGATAAATCAATCTAATGAGTGTTTATGGTTATTTCTATCAATAATATGCTCTTGAGGTTTTGTATAAAATGTAG
>QNUK01000686.1:0-90000 GCA_013621035.1 Clarias magur
AGAGACAGGACTGGAGAGACAGGACTAGCCAAGAGACAGGACTAGCCAAGAGACAGGACTGGAGAGACAGGGCTAGCCAGGAGACAGGACTGGAGAGACAGGGCTAGCCAGGAGACAGGACTGGAGAGACAGGGCTAGGGGCAACAGAGACTAGAGACCAGATGGGTTAATGGTTAGTACCTACATGGAATACTGGGGACACTGGATGCTGACCTAACCGGGTTAGTGGCTAACCGGGTTAGTACTGACCTAATAGGGGGGAACTGAACACAAAAGGCAGGGCACACATGGGGCTATACCAAACTAGCGGCTAACCTACTAGTGACCAGAACCACTAGCAGTCAATCCCACTAGAGGCTAGCCTACTGGAGGCTAACCCTACTAGGGGCTAACCCTACTAGCCGTCAAGGCCTACTAGCGGCTAACCCTGCTAACGGCTAAGCCCTCATGTGGCTACACATACAAGGGAAGCTTTAACCAAAGAACTAAACAAGAAGACTGACACTGGGAAGACACAGAACAGTACTTACACTGTACACAGGAGGAGACACAGCCTAGCTAAACATGGAACAGGACAGCTCCATGAATCCAGTAACACAAGGAGTATAAAGAAAACTAAACTAGAGCCCTCTTGAACACAAGTTAAACAATATAACTAAAATAGAAACCTCAAAGAAACAAAAACCAAACCAAACCAAACAAAAGGAATGCCCACATGCCGGTATATACAACCAAACTATGCTCGACCCAGTTTCCCAGAACAAACTGCTATTTATAGAAACTTTAATGAGACACCTCAGTTCAGGTGAGCACTCATCACAGGACTGGGAAACTGAGTCGACCAACAAAAACTACAGATAGACAGAAACAGTGACCTCTAGTGGAGGTTCCTAACAATAGTCTATTTTTCTAACACAATACAATAGCAATTAAGCCAATACCTAAATGTCAAGTTTTGGAACAACGTTTGCACTCCTGAGTGCAATTACTTCTCATGCTTATGGGTATCATATACAAATAGAGGTTTATACTGAATTTGCAGCTCATTAGTAATCTTCCAGAGGATTTCTGTCCAATTTTTGGGGTTTTGTGTTATAATTGTTTTGTAATTTTGTTGTTGTCTTATCCAATCAGACTGTCACGTTTCTGGGTGCGAGGCATAAATGCAGAGGTCCAGGTGGTAAAGGAAACGATGTTTTTCTTTATAAATAAAAACAGGGAAATCAAATAAACAAATATACTTTAAATGAAAATGAAACTAAAACACGTATAGAAGAACCACGAAGGACACAAACTAAACATTCAGACATTTACGGATATAAATCAACAGATGCAAGACGCTAAACTGAACTAAAAGAAACCATTTATAATAAAACTAATGAGCAACTCAGTTCAGGTGAGCGCCCCACATCACCTGACCGAGGTGCTTAATGGGAAATGAAGTGAAAATAAAAGGAACTACACACAAAATCACCGGGCGCTTTGGCGCCCTCTAGGGGTTATCCCTGACATAACCCCCCCTCAAAGGGCTCAACTCCGGGACGCCACAGGAGGTCCAGGGCATCCCCCCCAGGGTCCAATGTCCGCCCCTCTTACCCAGAGGCTGGCACCTTTGTCCAGTAGTTTAGGTGGCCTGATGCCCCTGTTGAAGCAGGGCGGCGGAGACAGAAGACTTTCGCCGTCCTCCGTGATGCGAGGCGGCGGTGGCAGAGGGAGCTCGCCGTCCTCCGTGATGCAGGGCTGCGGATGCGGAAGACGTTCGCCGTCCTCAGTGATGCAGGGCGGCGGTGGAAGGAAATGTTCGCAGTCCTCTATGAAGCAGGGCGGCGGTCGCAGAGGAAGAGGAAGCTCATGATCCTCGGCGGCGCATGAAGGCGGCGAAGGAAGAGGAAGCTCGGGATCCTCTGCGGTGCATGAAGGCGGCGGCGGAGGAAGAGGAAGCTCGCTGTCCTCGGCGACAAAGGAAGAGGAAGCTCGTGCTCCTCAGCGGCACACGAAGGCGGCGGCAGAGGAAAAGGAAGCTCGTGCTCCTCGGCGGCGCATGAAGGTGGCGGCGGAGGAAGAGAATGGAGCTCGTGATCCTCGGCGGCGCATGAAGGCGACGGCGGAGGAAGAGGAAGCTCGTGCTCCTTGGCGGTGCATGAAGGCGGCGGCGGAGGAAGAGGATGGAGCTCGCGATCATCGGCGGCGCATGAAGGCGACGGCGGATGAACAGAATGGAGCTCGTGATCCTCGGCGGTGCATGAAGGCGATTATCGGCGGCGCATGAAAATTAAGCTCAGTCTAAATATGAAGCCGCATCTTCTGTCAACCAGAGTTAGGTGAATATTTTTTAAAGGTTGGAATTTACAAGTCAGTCTTTTAAAGTATCTGTGTTTCTCTTTAAACCACATCATCCACATATGTACTATTATTCCAACTGCATGAATCAGACTGACATAATGTTCCAATGACTTGTCCTTTGGCTGGAGTTTGTAGTTTGGGAATGCCTTTTGAATTAATTCTGTAATGATTTGCACTTCCGGGTTAGCATCCATCTTGTTTAGGGCACTTACTGTATGTAGCTCAGTTTGTCTATACTGCAGTAAAAATGGAGCTGTGGAGCATGTGTTCCCTCTGAGATCTTTTGTGCATTTGAAGCCCTGACCTGTCATGTGTTTTGCCTGTTTCTTCATTTCTGAATCTACTTGTTGGGTTACACAGACCAAGTAACCATCATCTCTAAATTTGGTTGAGTGACTAGCAAGCTGAGTGTGCTGGAAACTATTCCTACTGCCCTTTCTGGGATTTTCAGTGAGTGAAAATAATTGATGTCTGTATACCTTAGAACAGGGGTAGGCAAGTTCGGTCAAGTTCGGCCAGTCCTGCAGACTTCAGCTCCAACCATAATCAAACACACCTGAACAAGCTAATAAAGGTATTCAGACTTACTAAGGCTACAGGCAGGTGAGTTTTTTTGTTTATTTTCAGGGTTAGAGCTGAAATCTTCAGGGCTACAGCTCTCTAGGACCAAACATGCCTACCACTGCCCTAGAACTTGATCCTGATAATCTGAAATAATCTGCAAAGTACTTGCCTTGGTAATCTGCTATTACATGTTCCTATCAGACTTAATGATAACCTGCATGTGCATTATATCTACATACAAACCACTGAAAGTGAGTATGGCCTGCTTGGTATCACAAAGACTTTGGATGACTAATCTGCTCTGATCCTTTTTGTGAATCTGCTCTAAACCTGTTGATGAATCTGCTTTGACCTCATAGCACTAGCACTAGCAAACCTGGCTGCCTTTGGGCTTTCGATTGAAGGAAATTTGCCTGTGGAAACTGCAAGCTGACAACGCTTTGCTATTTTCTTGTAGCCTTCTCCTGCATTGTAGGCATCAATAACTTTCATTTGTCAGGCAGCGCAATGAAGAGAAAAAGAGGAGCAGGACCCAAGTGCAGATTTACAGCACCAAAGGGGCGTGGCTTTAGACGCGCTTTTGGACGAGGGGGGCGTGGCGCGCTGGCCATTGAACACTTCCGTGTTCGGGGGAAAAATCCTGGTGACGTAGTACAAAGCCGGTGCAATGGGTCGGAAGCCGGTTAAATCAGTAAGCGATGCGTGTGCCAAAAAAGGGGGCGAGCAGAGACGTTGTCGTGAGCCAGAGCGAGAGTTCAAAGCCAGTGAGTCAGTCAGCGATGCGAGTAATCCAAAAGGGGAGCGAGCAGAGACGTAAACGTGAAACGAAGCGAGAGGTCAAAACCAGGGGGAAAACAAACAGCGAACAAGGGTTTGGTAACCAGGCGCTTGATTTGGGAGACATGAAAGGTGGGATTTATCCGGTGCATAGTTGAAGGCAGGCGTAACCTGACAGAGCAAGGGTTGATAATCTTAGTGACAGTGAATGGGCCAATGAACTTAGGGGATAGTTTGTGTGAGATGGTCTTGATGGGAATG
Organism: Clarias magur; assembly: GCA_013621035.1. NCBI lineage: Eukaryota > Metazoa > Chordata > Actinopteri > Siluriformes > Clariidae > Clarias > Clarias magur. Next base: position 3,946 of record QNUK01000686.1, read on the forward strand.
TCTCGTGTGGCGAGCATTACTCTATCGCCGACCTTGTATCTTGGGGCAGCCGAGCGCCGTCGATCTGCTTGTAGTTTGAAGGCTTGTACTGACTTTAGGAGTTGGGACCGAGCCTTCTGCCAGGTTCTCTTGCAGCTGCGCACGAAACTTTGTGCTGAAGGGACCGCTACCTCTTCTTCCTGAGAAGGAAACAAGGGTGGTTGATACCCCAAACAGCACTGAAAGGGAGACATTCTGGTAGATGAGGTGGGAAGGGAGTTGTGGGCATATTCGACCCATGGGAGCATCCTGCTCCATGAAGTTGGGTTCTGTGACGTCATGCATCTCAGAGAGGTCTCCAGCTTCTGGTTGGTTCTCTCTGTCTGTCCATTGGATTGTGGATGGTAACCCGACGACAGACTAGGCGTAGCGCCAATGAGTCTGCAGAAGGCCTTCCAGAAGTGTGCAGAAAACTGGGAGTCATGTCAACAGGAAGTCCGTGTAGCCGAAAAACGTGGAGGATGAGTAGCTCAGCTGTCTCCTTGGCCGAAGGGAGTTTAGTCAGGGAGACGAAATGGGCAGCTCTGGAGAAACGATCAACGATATTCATAATGCAATTGTTCCCCTCCGAAGTTGGGAGTCCAGTGACAAAATCGAGAGCAATGTGAGACCAAGGACGGTGAGAGATGGGAAGTGGTTTAAGGAGACCTGCTGGAGGCTTGTTGGATGTTTTGTTCCTTACACATGTATCACAAGCTGCCACGAATCCTAAAACGTCCTCCTTCATAGTTGCCCACCAGAAGCGTTGCTGGATCAGATACAGGGTGCGGGCCCCTCCTGGGTGACAGGCCATTTTGGAGCAGTGTCCCCATTCAAGTACATGTGGGCGAATAGACTCTGGAACAAATAGGCGGTTGGTAGGAACGTTGCTTGGACCTGGTTCTTGCTCTAGGGCCTGTCTGACCAGGACTTCAATGTCCTGTTGGGTGGCAGCCACAAGGCATTGTGGTGGGAGGATGCTTTCAATGGGGGCACAATTCTGGGGCAAAGAGAACTGTCGAGAGAGAGCATCTGGCTTGGTGTTCTTAGAACCTGGGCGGTAGGATATAATAAAATTGAACCTTGAAAAAAATAAGGACCAGCGGGCTTGACGGGCATTTAACCTTTTGGCAGATTTTAAGTATTCGAGGTTTCTATGGTCAGTCCAAACTAGAAAAGGATGCTGAGCCCCCTCCAACCAATGTCTCCACTTTTCAAGGGCTAGCTTGATAGCTAGTAGTTCTCAGTCACCAATGTCATAGTTCCTTTCTGCAGGAGTGAGTCGGCGAGAGAAAAAGGAACAAGGATGCAGCTTGTTGTCTTTGGGGCTTCTCTGAGAAAGAATAGCTCCAGCCCCAGTCTCAGCAGCATCTACTTCGACAGTGAATTGGAGAGAGGGGTCTGGGATGGAAAGGATAGGTGCCGAAGTGAATCTTCGCTTGAGGCTAGTAAAAGACTCTTCTGCCCTTGTGTTCCACTTAAAGGGAACTTTTGAGGAGGTGAGAGCTGTAAGGGGAGCAGCCACGGTGCTATAGTTCCTTATGAATCTGCGATAGAAATTAGCAAACCCTAGGAAGCGTTGCAGTTCTCGTCTAGAAGTGGGCGTGGGCCAGTCAGTAACCGCCTTGACCTTGGAGGGCTCCATCTCGATCATGGAGGGAGAAATTACAAACCCCAGAAAAGAAGTGGATTTCTGGTGAAACTCACACTTCTCTGCCTTGACAAAATGTTTGTTTTCCAGCAGCCTCTATAATACCTGGCGAACATGGGTAACGTGTTCCTCAAGGGAGTGAGAAAAGATTAAAATGTCATCAAGGTAGACAAATACACATACATTCAGGAAGTCCCTTAGAACATCATTAATCAGGGCTTGGAAAACAGCAAGGGCATTAGTCAGTCCAAAAGGTACCACTAGATATTCGTAGTGACCGGTAGGAGTGTTAAATGCTGTTTTCCACTCGTCCCCTTCCCTGATTCTAACGAGGTGATAGGCATTTCGGAGGTCCAGTTTAGTGAAGATGTGTGCTCCCTGCAATAGCTCGAAAGCCGTGGTCATGAGCGGAAGGGGATAACGATTTTTAATCGTAATTTCATTAAGTCCTCAATAATCAATGCATGGCCGTAAAGACTTGTCTTTCTTCTCTACGAAGAAGAATCCTGCACCTGCCGGTGAAGACGAAGGTCGGATGATTCCAGCCGCCAGTGATTCAGCGATGTAGTGGTTCATAGCCTCCCTCTCAGGGGAGGAGAGGGAGTAGAGATGCCCCCTTGGGGGGGCTGTGCCTGGGAGAAGATCGATGGCACAATCATAGGGTCGATGTGGTGGCAGGGAGATGGCACGAGATTTGCTGAAGACCTCTCGGAGATCTACATACTCCGGGGGTACATTGCTGAGATCGGGGAGCTCCCCTTTATTGGTAGCAGGAGGAGGCTGAATAGATGCAGAGAGAAGGCATGAGGACAGACAAGCTGGGTTCCAGCCTAGGATCGTGTTCCAGACCCAGTCTATATGAGGGTTATGTTTTACTAACCAGGGGCGTCCAAGGACGATTGGGCTATGGGACTTAGGCATGATGAGAAATGAGATAGTCTCCGTGTGGTTGCCGGAAATTCTTAAACTGATGGGGAGAGTGCGATGAGTGATGCGGTTAAGGCTGCTACCATCCAGAGCTTGAACAGGAAGAGGGCGCTCAAGAGGGGTGGATGAAATCTTGAGGGTGTCTACAGTACGGGGGCAGATCAGGTTCTGGTCGGCTCCAGAGTCAATGAGGGGCCATACGGTGTGAGTCCTATTGTTGACAGTCACAGTGACAGGAAAGCAGGAGCGAGGGGTTGAGTTAATGTCCTGTTTCTGGCCCCCTAGGACCCTCAGTTTCACTAGGGGGCCTTGCCTTTTAACGAACAGGTCTCTCGAAAGTGACCAGCTTGCCCGCAATAGAAGCATGCTCTCTCCGTGCGTCGACGCAGACGCTCTTCTGGAGAGATGTGGGTGCGATCTACTTGCATGGGTTCAGGAGCAGGTTCAGGAAGGGAGGATAAGCTGCATTCTCTGGACATCCGGCCCCTCCCTCGTTGTCTAAGGCGAAGGCGGCTGTCGACGCGACCGGCTAAGTCCGTTAATTCTTGGAAGCTGGAGGGTAACTCTAGCGAAGCCAATTCATCCTTCACAGATTTCGCCAGACCATTAACGAAGGCGTCACACAAAGCACATTCATCCCAGCCACTGGAGGCTGCCAGAGTACAAAACTCAATAGCATAGTCATAAGCGGAACGAGACCCTTGTCGAAGATTTAGGATTTGGACAAGCTGCTTGTCGTCCAGTGTAGGATCGGTCGAACACCCTTCTCATTTCAGTGGTGAACGAGTTATAGTCCCCGCAACATGGAGCTTGGGCGTCCCACAGGGCAGTGCCCCATTCCCGGGCCCTACCTGAGAGCAGGGTGATGATGTAAGCCACTTTGGAGCGCTCCGTGGGGAAGGACAAAGTTTGCAGTTCTAAAACCAGGGAACATTGGGACAAGAAGGAACGGCAGGTCCCAGGATCGCCATAATAGGAAGGTGGAGCGGGTAAGCGGGTACAGAGAGAAGAGCTACTGCTGGAACAGGGGCGGGCGCCGGGGGCTGTGCCGGGGAAGCTGCCTGCTGGGTCCATAGTGGCCAGATTATTCTGTCAGGCAGCGCAATGAAGAGAAAAAGAGGAGCAGGACCCAAGTGCAGATTTACAGCACCAAAGGGGCGTGGCTTTAGACGCGCTTTTGGACGAGGGGGCGTGGCGCGCTGGCCCTTGAACACTTCCGTGTTCGGGGGGGAAATCCTGGTGACGTAGTACAAAGCCGGTGCAATGGGTCGGAAGCCGGTTAAATCAGTCAGCGATGCGTGTGCCAAAAAAGGGGGCGAGCAGAGACGTTGTCGTGAGCCAGAGCGAGAGTTCAAAGCCAGTGAGTCAGTCAGCGATGCGAGTAATCCAAAAGGGGAGCGAGCAGAGACGTAAACGTGAAACAAAGCAAGAGGTCAAAACCAGCGGGAAAACAAACAGCGAACAAGATCCAAAAACGAGAGGCTAGAAGCAAATACCGAGAACAAGCGAGGTTGAGAACGGAAACAACTATGACAGAAAAGAAACGCGAGAAAACTGGGCTCTGAAGGCACGCAATAATCTGGCAGCGAGACAGCATTCTACGCTTCCTTAAATGCCGGGAGAAATTAGTTGTGAATGGGATGCCGGTGTGTAAAGGGGCAGGGTGAGTGTGAGAGAGCATGACAGCCAGTAGGAAAACATAAGCACGTGAGCGCAAAGGCATGACAGCGTGGGAAAAAGGAGACGTGAATGACAGCGGTACGTGGCAGGAACGTGACATCATTTTCAGAGTCTATATATATACTGTCTGTGTATATATATATATATATATATATATATATATATATATATATATATAGAGAGAGAGAGAGAGAGAGAGAGATTGAGATCTATACATGATACATGTGCAGAGGCAAAAAAAAGTCGCATGAACTTTGATCTGGCTGTTCTCAATCTGGTCACATGCTCACCTATATCTGTATATATCTGATCTAGAACAACATATGAATGTGACTCAGATCAGATATGAAAAACATCAGAGGTGTGCATTAAGCTAAGGGTAAAAATCTGAATTGAGTCACTCCAGGCAGGTAACATGAACATTTTAACATGGTCTATTTTAAAAAGTGGGGCAGGGTGAACCTGTTGTAGTATGAGTATACAATGTGTGCATGTGACAAATCTTTTGATTTTACCACAGTAGAGCTAAGTTAGTTTTATTGCTTTCGAAAAATAATTCAAAATTACCAGGTAATCTCTCATCAGATGTATGGTCTCGCTTGTTAATACCACGCTGTTTAACTTCCTTATGCCTACGTGGTTAAAGTTATGGTTCATATTAGCTAAAATTAGCATTAACTAAAATTAGCCTGCCAGTTTCGCTTTGCCATACAATGAGGTTATGATAACACTATAGACAGGTAGATTCAGTGATGTAGTATAAATGTACCACACTGTAACTATAACCTTTAATGTGTCAGATATCAATTTAATACATCAAAGAACTATCAGCTTTCAAACATGATAGAGATGAAAGAAGAATAATAGTCTATATATTAATCCTGGCTTAAGGAGAGAGCAGTGAGGTGTAAATGAGATTTGCATGAACAGGACTGAATAGTTTCATTTCTCCCAGAATAGAACAGAAACTTCACCAGATGTTCAACTTCCTTCAGTCAAACTCACTGAAGCACAACACACAGCGCTGAATCTACAGCTCATCCCACTCTCTCATCACACTGATCATCACTATTAACTGGAATAAAAGAACAGACGACGTCCAAAACTCAGCTTTATTTCAGCAAAAACTACAGGAAGAGCAACAGGACAGTGAAGAGAGTAAAGACAGAAATGTCAGCATTGTGTAGAATTGAAACTCTATTGTAGATGACCATAAGCAGCTCTATGTTAAACTCTATGTTGGATCCACTAGTCTTCACACTGACTCTTTCTGAACGTGACTGGATGATTGACGTTGTTATGGGAGACCTTACAGCTGAACTCCTCCCCCTTTTCCCAGAGGTCTTTGCTGAGGGTCAGGGTGCTGCTGCGGCTGTAACGGCCGTTCTTCTCTACTTCTGTGCTGGTCAGAACCCCGTTCTTCACCTCTGAGCCGTCCACTGTCCAGCTCACCAGCGCCCCCTGTGGAGAGTAGCCAGACAGCAGGCAGAGCAGCGAGGCCGATCCCTCAGACAGCTGCAGAGGAGACGGAGGGAGCAGAGACACGGAGGGACTATCTGGAGAGGGGAAATAAAAACACCAAACAGGTTTAGAAGCTTTTCTAGCTTTACACTGTAAGAAAAAATGTTAAAGGGTAATTAAGCTTTAACTGCAGCCCATAATCCATTATCTTTCTGATTTATTGTTTCCCTAACTTTTATTCAATAACTGCATATAGAAACAGTCAGTGAGTGAATTCTGTAAACACTCTGAACTCCAATAGAGACAAAACTCGATGTTGTGAAAAGCACAAATGTGTTCCAGCAATGAGAGACACACACAATCACACACACACGCACACACGCACACACACCCACACACTCACACACACACTCTCTCTCTCTCACACACACACACACACACACACACACGCACGCACACACACACACACACACACTCTCACGCACACACACACTCTCTCACACACTCTCTCCCACACACACACACACACACACACACACACACATATATGTATATGCACACACACACACCTGCTTGCCTGCCTGCGCGCGCACTGCCTTGCCCCTGCCTTGCACTTGCGCATGGCATGCGCGCGCCCTTTTATGCCTTACCTATGCCTTTTACCACATGCCTTACACACACACACACACCTCTCCACTCTCTTTTACACACCTCCTCTCACACACACACACACATATATATACACACACACACATATATATACCTGCAGCACACCACACACCTGCCTTTACACACACACACTGCAGCACACACACACACACACACACACACACACAAACACACACACACACACACACCTCTCTCTCCTCTCACACACACACACACACACACACACACACACACTCTCTCTCTCACACACACACCTCTCTCTCTCTCTCTCTCACATGCACACACACACACACACACACACACACATTTAAATATACACACAATCACACACACACACACACACACACACACACACACTTTGCATTAACAGTCCATGCTTCAGTGCTCTGTGAGTGTTTATAGCTCTGTGACTTTAACACTTCATGACTGAGAGCTGCTGCTCAGCAACTTCACCCACAGCAACCATGACTTTGATCAGCGTCTTCATCTGCACACTGGCCCTCTGGACTCAAGGTGAGAGTTTAACATCAACTCACAGCCTCACACACTTCATTTCATACTAATTCTACAGCACTTTACAGCATAGAAACACAATCTATGTTTCTCTTCAGGATCCAGAGGTCAGGTGACTGTGACTCAGACTCCTTCAGTGCAAACTGTTGCTCCAGGAAACACAGTCACCATCAACTGTAGAACCAGCAGCAGTGTGTATAATAGTAACTACCTCCACTGGTACCTGCAGAAATCTGGAGAAGCTCCTAAACTCCTGATCTACAGGGCTACTAGGTTACAGTCAGGGACTCCAGCTCGTTTCAGTGGCAGTGGATCTGGTACTGACTTCACTCTGACCATCACAGGAGTCCAGACTGAAGATGCAGGAGATTATTACTGTCAGAGTGCACATAGTGGCAATGTGTTCACACAGTGTTAGAGCGTGGTACAAAAACCTGCCTAAGTAAGAAACACTGCTGCAGATGGAAGCGACTGCAGGTGCTGAGGGGGAGGAAGTGATACAGCACAATCACACACACTGTGGAGGAGAGAAAACACACCACACTTACTCACTAATTATTTACTAGTGATTTATATAATATACAATATCAAACACTCTCAAACAGACTCACGTCATAGAGCTCAGACATTTAACTTAACACACTCACACTGGTTTACCATCTAGTGGAAGCAGTGAAGCTGTGCATCTTTATACAACTTTTTAAAACGTCAAGATGTGCAGATGAAAGAGTGAATCTTGTTTCGCCATCACATGAATAGAGAGGAAAGAAAACACAGCAGGCAAGTTAATATGGGAAACTTCTCCACACTGGGGTGATACGACTCATTATGAAGCGAAGTGGCTCCCAGCAGACTCTCTAATTTTATATGATGTTGTCATGTAGTTGTAACTAGTTTGTAACACTTCCACATAAAACGCATCAGACCAACAAAGGTATCAGATTGTTTTTAAAAGATTCTTTGATAAAATGATGATAAAATGATAAAATGATGAGATAATATTAAATGAATGACAGCAACGCATTGTTGCAACTTCATCCTCGAAACAGCAGAATACCAACATTATTTAAATATATATTTTATGTTTCTCAACTAAAATATTCCTTGCTGAAATGAATTTTCTAGAAAAAAATTGTAGAAACTCCTGTCATTTGAACACATAAAAAAATCAGCACAAAAGTCTACAAAATGATCATAGATTTAAATAAATGCCTCTCTGAAACAGTTTGATTACATTTTTTTTTTTTATCACTTTCACAAAGGATTTATTGCAGAATTGTGGGATCAGACTGACAGAGCATTCGGCTGGTGTATCTAATCAAATTCCAATTGATTCTAAAAGGACATTGTTACCAGGTAATTCACCAGCATAATTAGAAGTAACAGGGGAACTTAATTGCGTGACGTTTTGCAATAGTTGTCATGGCCTGGCTGTGACTCCAGGCCAGACCAGCTGATGTTATTGCCGTGGGCACATAGGGTAGGCATGCATACAGAGGGGTTGATGAAACAGAAATAGTCTTTATTTACAAAACAATAAAGACAATAAACAAACAAAGAAACCAAAACCACAAACGTAAACTAAAACTAGGGCTCAGGAAAAACACAACAGGAAAGGATCTGAACACAAAGAACCAGGAGCTGACACAGGGAAACCAGGAGCTGACACAGGGAACTGACAGAAGGAAACATGGAGCTGGAGCTAACTAAAGACACATAGGGGGAACTAGAGACGAGACAGGACTGGACTGGAGAGACAGGACTAGAGAGACAGGGCTAGCCAAGAGACAGGACTGGAGAGACAGGACTGGAGAGACAGGACTGGAGAGACAGGGCTAGCCAGGAGACAGGACTGGAGAGACAGGACTGGAGAGACAGGGCTAGCCAGGAGACAGGACTGGAGAGACAGGGCTAGCCAAGAGACAGGACTGGAGAGACAGGGCTAGCCAGGAGACAGGACTGGAGAGAGAGGGCTAGGGGCAACAGAGACTAGAAATCGGATGGGTTAGTGGTTAGTGTGGTTAGTAGCTACATGGAATACTGGGGACGCTGGATGCTGACCTAACCAGGTTAGTAGCTAATGGAGTTAGTGGCTAACCGGGTTACTACTGACCTAAAATGGGGAACTGAACACAAAAGGCAGGGCACACATGAGGCTATACCAAACTAGCGGCTAACCTACTAGCAACCAGAACCACTAGCAGTCAATCCCACTAGAGGCTAGCCTACTGGAGGCTAACCCTACTAGCAGTCAAGACCTACTAGCGGCTAACCCTGCTAACGGCTAAGCCCTCATGTGGCTACACATACAAGGGAAGCTTTAACCAAAGAACTAAACAAGAAGACTGACACTGGGAAGACACAGAACAGTACTTACACTGTACACAGGAGGAGACACAGCCTAGCTAAACATGGAACAGGACAGCTCCATGAATCCAGTAACACAAGGAGTATAAAGAAAACTAAACTAGAGCCCTCTTGAACACAGGTTAAACAATATAACTAAAATAGAAACCTCAAAGAAACAAAAACCAAACCAAACCAAACAAAAGGAATGCCCACATGCCCGTATATACAAAGAAACTGCTATTTATAGAAACTTTAATGAGACACCTCAGTTCAGGTGAGCACTCATCACAGGACTGGGAAACTGAGTCGACCAACAAAAACTACAGATAGACAGAAACAGTGACCTCTAGTGGAGGTTCCTAACAATAGTCTATTTTTCTAACACAATACAATAGCAATTAAGCCAATACCTAAATGTCAAGTTTTGGAACAACGTTTGCACTCCTGAGTGCAATTACTTCTCATGCTTATGGGTATCATATACAAATAGAGGTTTATACTGAATTTGCAGCTCATTAGTAATCTTCCAGAGGATTTCTGTCCAATTCTTTTGTAATTTTGTTGCTGTCTTATCCAATCAGACAGTATTATGGACAATGACAGCCACAGTAGTACAGAGTGTAAATAATATTTCCCCAAATAATCAATGTCGTTAATTACTTTGATTTACTTACCTGTTGTTCTCTTCAGAGACCTGGCCAGCATTCCAACATCCTTTAATCTGGAGGCTGCTCTTCTACAATCTCTGTGCATCTTAATGAGAAAGTCTGATTCATTAACTGATTAACATACACTGCATTGGGTGACGTTTTCTTCTTCTCATTTTCAAGCAACTGTACATTACTTTAACAGGTTGTTGCAAGGTGACAAGGTTAGAAGGACTTTTGTCGAGAAAAGATTCAGCACAAAATGTAACTCTTTCCAGTAACAACTCTGAGTTAAACCATGCAAACATTTGTCTACAAAAGAAAAAAAAATGCTTTCTACAACCAGCACATGCTGAAGCTACAGTACCTGAAGTCTGGTGGGCTCCACATGAACCTACAGACACCACCATGTCTTCTGCATCCACTGTAAACCCTAATGCTCAAAGTAATTAAACACATTGAGTACTGTTAACTTAAATAATTGCAACAGTTTGCAACAGTTTATTTGATTTGCAAAAGTTCAACAAACTCAAAAATTTATACTTCTGTTTACTTAAAATTGGAAACATCATTACTTTAAAAAATTGATGTAATGGATGATTACCTCAAATATTTTGAGTTTTGCCAAGTTCATCAGGTTTACAGTGTACTTGACATAATCCATGCTGATTGATGTTACTGCTAGCACTGTATGTAATATTTGTCTTTATTTCCTAAAATGGCTGCTGCACATTTACACCTCTCACTTTGTCCAGTTCTAACGCTGGTTTAAGAAAATTAAGCTCAGTCTAAATATGAAGCCGCATCTTCTGTCAACCAGAGTTAGGTGAATATTTTTTAAAGGTTGGACTTTACAAGTCAGTCTTTTAAAGTATCTGTGTTTCTCGTTAAACCAGATCATCCACATATGTACTATTATTCCAAATGCATGAATCAGACTGACATAATGATCCAATGACTTGTGCTTTGGCTGGAGTTTGTAGTTTGGGAATGCCTTTTGAATTAAATCTGTAATGATTTGCACTTCCGGGTCAGCAGCCATCTTGTTTAGGGCACTTACTGTATGTAGCTCAGTTTGTCTATACTCCAGTAAAAAGGGAGCTGTGGAGCATGTGTTCCCTCTGAGATCTTTTGTGCATTTGAAGCCCTGACCTGTCATGTGTTTTGCCTGTTTCTTCATTTCTGAATCTACCTGTTGGGTAACATAGACCAAGTAACCATCATCTCTAAATTTGGTTGAGTGACTAGCAAGCTGAGTGTGCTGGAAACTATTCCTACTGCCCTTTCTGGGATTTTCAGTGAGTGAAAATAACTGATGTCTGTATACCTTAGAACAGGGGTAGGCAAGTTCGGTCAAGTTCAGCCAGTCCTGCAGACTTCAGCTCCAACTATAATCAAACACACCTGAACAAGCTAATAAAGGTCGTCAGACTTACTAAGGCTACAAGCAGGTGAGTTTTTTTGTTTGTTTGTTTTCAGGGTTGGAGCTGAAATCTTCAGGGCTACAGCTCTCTAGGACCAAACATGCCTACCACTGCCCTAGAACTTGATCCTGATCATCTGAAATAATTTGCAAAGTACTTGCCTTGGTAACCTGCAATTACATGTTCCTATCAGACTTATGGATAACCTGCATGTGCATTATATCTACATACAAACCACTGAAAGTGAGTATGGCCTGCTTGGTATCACAAAGACTTTGGATGACTAATCTGCTCTGATCCTTTTTGTGAATCTGCTCTAAACCTGTTGATGAATCTGCTTTGACCGCATAGCACTAGCACTAGCAAACCTGGCTGCCTTTGGGCTTTCGATTAAAGGAAATTTGCCTGTGGAAACTGCAAGCTGACAACGCTTTGCTATCTTCTTGTAGCCTTCTCCTGCATTTTAGGCATCAATAACTTTCATTTTCAGAGTCTATAAATATACTGTCTGTGTGTGTATAGAGAGAGAGAGAGAGAGAGAGAGAGATTGAGATCTATACATGATACATGTGCAGAAGCAAAAAAAAGTCACATGAACTTTGATCTGGCTGTTTGATCTGGCTGATGAAAAACATCAGAGGTGTGCATTAAGCTGATATGTGTCACATTCGGGTAAAAATCTGAATTGAGTCACTCCAGGCAGGTAACATGAACATTTTAACATGGTCTATTTTAAAAAGTGGGGCAGGGTGAACCTGTTGTAGTATGAGTATACAATGTGTGCATGTGACAAATCTTTTGATTTTACCACGTTAGAGCTAAATTAGTTTTATTGCTTTTGAAAAATACCATCAAGGTAATCTCTCATCAGATGTATGGTCTCGCTTGTTAATACCACGCTGTTTAATTTACTTATGCCTACGTGGTTAAAGTTATGGTTCATATTAGTTAACATTAGCATTAACTATCATTAGCCTGCCAGTTTCGCTTTGCCATACAATGAGGTTATGATAACACTATAGCCTGTGGTTGATGTGTGTAATGTAAAGAATGAATTTACTCCTAATCAATTTAAATATTCATTAATGCTTAATAAATTCCTTCGAAAAGCCTCCACTACCAGACTGCCAAGGGTGGAATGTTTCTAGTGCATTGGTTCTTAACCTTATTCCTGAAGGACTAAATAGTTTAGTGTTTTTCCTTTCCCACCACACCCACTTTTAAGGAAAAGCTGGACATTAGTTGATTATTTTAATCAGGAGTGCTGGAGCTGAGAAAGCAGTAAAATATGCAGAACAGTGGGTTTTTCAGAAGGTGGAGGTGAGAACCACTGTCCGTGTACATAACCTCAACTTGTTGACTTTGTTTGACCTTGATGTTGGATTACTTTGGATTACATGACCACAACCTCTACAAATGGTTTACTAAAACCTGACAGATTTTCCCCTACTGATTGATACCTGAAATATTAAACCACACACAAAATAAGCATCCCACAGGCAGAGACAGCGGTCAATCCATCAGCTCACACATTCAACAGGACCAGGAGTGTGTGTGGTGTGTTATATGTGTGTTATAGTTCTTATAGACGTAGATTCATTGATGCAGTTTAAATGTACCACACTTTAATTATAATTGCACGTCAGAATTCAATAAAACAAATAATTTTAAAAAAGAATTCAAAACTTTCAAACATGATGAAGATGAAAGAAGAAGAATAGTCTACACATTAATCCTGGCTTAAGGAGAGAGCAGTGAGGTATAAGTGAGATTTGCATGAACAGGACTGAATAGTTTCATTTCTCCCAGAATAGAACAGAAACTTCACCAGATGTTCAACTTCCTTCAGTCAAACTCACTGAAGCACAACACACAGCACTGAATCTACAGCTAATCCCAGTCTCTCATCACACTGATCATCACTATTAACTGGAATAAAAGAACAGACGACGTCCAAAACTCAGCTTTATTTCAGCAAAAACTACAGGAAGAGCAACAGGACAGTGAAGAGAGTAAAGACAGAAATGTCAGCATTGTGTAGAATTGAAACTCTATTGTAGATGACCATAAGCAGCTCTATGTTAAACTCTATGTTGGATCCACTAGTCTTCACACTGACTCTTTCTGAACGTGACTGGATGATTGACGTTGTTATGGGAGACCTTACAGCTGAACTCCTCCCCCTTTTCCCAGAGGTCTTTGCTGAGGGTCAGGGTGCTGCTGCGGCTGTAACGGCCGTTCTTCTCTTCTTCTGTGCTGGTCAGAACCCCGTTCTTCACCTCTGAGCCGTCCACTGTCCAGCTCACCAGCGCCCCCTGTGGAGAGTAGCCAGACAGCAGGCAGAGCAGCGAGGCCGATCCCTCAGACAGCTGCAGAGGAGACGGAGGGAGCAGAGACACGGAGGGACTATCTGGAGAGGGGAAATAAAAACACACCAAACAGGTTTAGAAGCTTTTCTAGCTTTACAGTGTAAGAAAAAATGTTAAAGGGTAATTAAGCTTTAACTGCAGCCCATAATCCATTATCTTTCTGATTTATTGTTTTGCTAACTTTTATTCAATAACTGCATATAGAAACAGTCAGTGAGTGAATTCTGTAAACAACTCCAATAGAGACAAAACTCGATGTTGTGAAAAGCACAAATGTGTTCCAGCAATGAGAGAACATTTCAAATTTCACCTCACAGGACAATTAATAAAAATGTAGCAGATTACAAAAATATTTATTGTTTAACACAATCTGACAGCATCTTTCATCTGGATTTCATTAGCACACAGAACAGTTTACACAAAACTCCAGAAAGTACAAAACAGCCATGGATTACTGACTGTTCCTTTAATATTCTAACATACATTAATAATCAATGCCTTATGTAATGAAATTTTCAGATTGATAATTCTATCTAAAATTTCTATTTTATAATGAAGAGAATAAACTTTTACTTACTGTTCACAAAGAGTTTGGAGCCTCCACCAAAAGTGTACCACAGTGATACATTCTAATGAAACCATCGTACAAAAACCTCTGTTACACTGCAGTGCACACACACACACACACACACACACACACACACTTTGCATTAGCATTTCATGCTTCAGTGCTCTGTGAGTGTTTATAGCTCTGTGACTTTAACACTTCATGACTGAGAGCTGCTGCTCAGCAACTTCACCCACAGCAACCATGACTTTGATCAGCGTCTTCATCTGCACACTGGCCCTCTGGACTCAAGGTGAGAGTTTAACATCAACTCACAGCCTCACACACTTCATTTCATACTAATTCTACAGCACTTTACAGCATAGAAACACAATCTATGTTTCTCTTCAGGATCCAGAGGTCAGGTGACTGTGACTCAGACTCCTTCAGTGCAAACTGTTGCTCCAGGAGACACAGTCACCATCAACTGTAGAACCAGCAGCGGCATCTCTAGTAACCTCCTCCACTGGTACCTGCAGAAATCTGGAGAAGCTCCTAAACTCCTGATCTACTACATTAATAGCTTACAGTCAGGGACTCCAGCTCGTTTCAGTGGCAGTGGGAGTTCATCTGGTACTGACTTCACTCTGACCATCAGAGGAGTCCAGACTGAAGATGCAGGAGATTATTACTGTCAGAGTGTACATAGTGGCCCTGTGTACACACAGTGTTAGAGCGTGGTACAAAAACCTTGGTGAGTGAGAGAGAACAGAGAAACACTGCTGCAGCTGGGAGCGACTGCAGGTGCTGAGGGGGAGGAAGTGATACAGCAAAATCACACACACTGAGAGAACACAGCACACAACACTAACTCATGTGACACACACTAACTCGCTCATACATAAGCTGGGAGTCCAGTTTTCTCATCTGAGGACAAACATACACTTTCTGATTATTCCAGTTAACCGCTTAAAATCTTCAAATTGAAATCTTTGTCTAGTTTTTTAAGTTAATAGAGTATTTGTTATTTTTTATTTTATTTTTATTGTATTTTATTTTTGGTGCACATGAGACTTACCAAACCAAATCTTCAAGATTAAAATAAATGAAATGATAGAGCCAAGACTCACATTTAACAGAACATTTCTTCATTAGCCAACCATTAAAGAATGAAGAATGAGAAAAAGACATTTAAAAAAAAACAGAGCATTTTGAAAATAGTAGCTCTGCAGGCAATGGCTGAATGATGTGTTGTCCATTATAAGATCCTGGCAGGTCAATGAATCAACTGGGATGAACAGAAGTCTGGTTTTACTGAAATTAAGTTCCAGTTAGGGTTAGCGTCTAGCATCCAGGATGAGATGTCTACCAGACATGCTGAGATCCCGGTGGAAACTTGCAAGGACAGACAAAAGAATCTTGTGGTTTACCACGTCAAATGCTTTAATAGTAGTGTATAAAAAATGTATTATAGGAACATTCACAAAAAGCAATATGTGACCTGGGGTGGTTGATCTGTAGCTGGTTGTGGAGTTGTCTGTGGGTTCATTTTAAATGAACATGTCCTTGGTTTGCTGTACATCTATTCACAGATGTAGTACATCTAATAGTGCATCTACTCACACATCAATAACCTCAAAAACACTTAAAAAATATCTAGAATATTTTTGCAAGCACTGGTTTTTAATACAACTACAACAAGAAAACACCAAGGAGTATAGAATTACAATTACAGTTGAATTAAAGTGAAATGGTAAACAAAAGAGACAGCATGGTGGTTTAGTACTTAGTGCTTCGCCTTGAACCTCCAGGGTCCGAGATTGATTTCCAGCTCGGGTCTGTTAACATGGAGTTTACATGTTCTGGTAGGTGTAAAGCCTTGTAGTGGGCACAAAAATCACAAACACAGGGACTCAGGCTCATTTCAGTGGCAGTGGATACCAGTGAATAACAAGGTATGATTTTTTTGAGATGTACTGCGTGCAGTTTTTGATTCTGACAGACACACAATCACACACACTGCAGTTAACATCCTGAGGTTCTCGGTGCAGTAGGTGAGGATGGACGACAGAAGACATAGCCATAGGAAGACAATTCATGCTTGGGGGAGCCACTATGCTTGGCAGCATCAGCCAGAGCAGAAGGTGTGCGCGCCAAGGAGGCAGAGGGAGTGAGCAACGGGGACTCACTAGAATACAAATCTGTGGGGAGAGGAAAATTATATCGACAGCATGCATACTTCATCCTACTCACCAACATGCACTGCCAGGGCCCTTTTACAGCGAGCTGTCGACAGGTGAGCGGTAGATGATTCGCCATCACTGATACCGGTAAGTTACGCCACCCCACCCATTTTTGGAACATCGTAGTGCTGTCCATGGTGCTGGTTGAGCTTTCACACTGGCTATGAGTCCGTCACCACAGTAGGCTAATTGGTATTTGCAAATTGCCCCTAGTGTAATGACGCGGGTCTCGCCCTCGAGGGGCAGATCCACGAGGTGACACTCTGCTCACTTCAGCACAGACAGCTACTCCACAGAGCAGGCCATATTCGGTAGAAAAGTCTGATTCATGGTCACCCATATGCGTGGTTGCTATAGGCGATATCGCCATAAGCGCAATCTGCATGAACATTCTACACCTGCATGTGTGTTTAAGACCATACAGTATAAACTGGCACACGGTGTGCATACATTAGGTAGAACCAGGTACGAGAGCACATTGCTGCTGTGAACTAATTTTTCTGCATCATTTAGTGACAATATATTCCTTATCTTGGCAATATTTCTGAGGTTAAAGAATGCTATCCTGATGATATTATCTACATGAGCTTCAAATGAAAGACTGAAATCTATAATCACAATAAGGTCTTTTACTCTTGCACTAGATATAACAGAAATGCCACCCAAAGTTAGTGTGATCTAAGATCTTGCTTCTAGTTGCAGTCGGTCCTATGACTAGACCTTCTGTCTTATCAGTATTAATTAGCATCCAGTCTCTTACATCCTTTACACATTGCTCAACTTTATTAAGATGGTTTTTCTCATCTGGTTTTGATGAGATATTTAACTGAGTGTCGTCAGCATAACAGTGAAAACTAATACCATGCTTACGGATTATATTGCCCAGAGGAAGCATGTAAAGGGAAAAATGCAGTGGGCCTAAAACCAAACCCTGTGGGACACCAAACTACACTTGAGAACATGCAGAATAAATTTCTTTTGATGTTGTCTTTTCCCACTCTCATTGGTCACAGTGAAGTGACTGGTTGCTTTACTTTCTAGGAAGCCCTTATATCTGTGTCTGTGATTCTTTTCTCTATAAAACGGTCAGTGGGGTAGTCCAGAACACAAATGGGTGGACAGAAGGGTAAGAAATAAAGTATACATTTATTAGAGCACATATGAAAAGAGATGGAGAGAATCACTCAGTGCTTTTATCACTTCTAGGTTGGACTACTGTAACGCCTTACTGTCTATGTATACAGTGGTGTGAAAAAGTGTTTGCCCCCTTACTGATTTCTTTTTTTTTTTTTTCATGTTTGTCACACTTTAATGTTTCAGATCATCAAACAAATTTAAATATTAGTCAAAGATAACACATCATGCAGTTTTTAAATGAAGGTTTTTATTATTAAGGAAACAAAATCCGAAACTACATAGCCTTGTGTGAAAGTGTTTGCCCCCTAAACCTAATAAAATAAGAAATCAGTAAGGGGCAAACACTTTTCACACCTGACCTGGATGAGTCAGTCACAGCAGTATGAAATTCCCACCTCCTCAGCCATCCTCCAACAGCACACCTTCTACACACACCGATGAGGATTCCCCTCTACTGACTGCAGCTCCATTCCACACACACACACACACACACACACACACACACACACACACACACACACACACACACACACACACACACACACACACACACACATACACACACACAGAGCAAATGACATAATGACTGAGTAAAAAGACAGATGGTTCAGTATATAATAGAATTCAGCAAATTAAATTCCCTTGTGTGTGTGTGTGTGTGTGTGTGTGTGTGTGTGTGTGTGTGTGTGTGTGTGTGTGTGTGTGTGTGTGTGTGTGTGTGTGTCCTGACCTTCAGTGGAGTTCGGGTCATGATAAAGTTTCCAGCCTTCCAGTGTTGCAGCGCGCCAGGCCTGACCACAGCGCTTACACAGCCTGCAGATAAACAGAAACACACACACACACACACACACACACACACACACACACACAGTTATTTCATAAAAAAACCTTTTCTCTTTCTCTTGTATCTGTACATTTCTCTTGTACAGCTCTGTCTCCCTCGGTCTGTCCGTCTGTGTCCTGTGCTCACTCACTCTCGCTCTGTCCGTCTGTGTTTCACTCTCACTCAGTCTCTGTTTGGCGGTCCCTGTCTCACTTCTCTTTTCCTATCCCTTTTTTGCTGCCTCTCTTGGGGGCCCCCTGGTGGCCACGGCGGCCCTAAGCAGCCGCTCAGTTTGCTTTTGCCTTGGGCCGGCACTGACTGTAAGGCTCTTAAATGTTTGTTTATTTAATTCTGGATGAGGACTATAAATATATATATATATATCCATATAAGCCATGAACCACTAGGGTGCAGTGTGACACCATCAGTAAGTTCGGTGTGCGCTCACAGAAGTAAAATGCGATTTAAGACTCAACCAGGCTCTAGAGGCACAACATTCACCATCCCAGGTAATTAAAATCTAGATATAATTTACAACAACAAATTTGACAAATGTCATCACCCTGATAACAAAACAAGCGTGAAGCATGTTAGTGGCAGCCCTATGCCAAGGTTGGCCTTTTCTTTATTTGTAAAAAAATAATAATAATAACTAAAAAGTATTGTACAATGAGAAATGTTTTGAGAAATGAAAGAGTTTCCAAGAGTGGAATGGGAGAAAGACTCCATATAGATCAAGTCTGTCCTCAGGAACAAGAACAAGAACTTTTCTGAGGCCGATGGTGACCCGTGAGATTTAAAACAGCATGCAGCAGGTGATGGTCACGTCTGTGCAAATGTCATTCTATGAACAGTTCGAGTAATGTTACCTGATGAAGTGTATAATTTACGAGGGACATGAAAAAAAGATTTATTTGAAAAAACAGCACCCTGCTGAAGACGATGTAGGCTTTATCTTTAACTGCAATGTGATATCGCCATCTTGTGGAGGTACGGTGGAAGCACACAGGCTACTCAACAAGGGCCTAATAAACGTAGTGCTAATTATTGATTTATTGAGCCGGTACATGATGTTATACATGTGAAAATGTTCTGTCATGTTTATAAAGATGAACATGGCATGTCTTCTATGAACACATCATCATCTTTATACATGTGATATGTTCTATGAACGTGTTATATTTATGAAGATGAACATGACGTATGAACTAGGCTCAAAGATCCAGTTACAGTTATTCATAAGACTTTTGAGTTCAGGGTTGACATGTGATGGCCGGATGGACAGTCCTGGGTTTCCTGCTCGATGTTGCACATATTGTTCCATGGATAAGGAGACAAAGCAGATCATCTGCATCAACACTGACAGAAGTGCTCAGTCTTCCGCTTATCATGGAGAAGGAAGGCTTTGTCAGACTATAGCAGATATTTCTTGTATCTGTACTTGAGTAGTCTTATTAAAGGACACTTTTTACTTTTACTCCAGTCAAAAGTACAGCGATGATCTGCACTTCCATTGAACTACATCTTCCGTCGCATCCATGACGCAGTGACGGCAGTTTGTAGATTTTGAGCGGGAAGGTTTCCAGCCGATGACTATTATGCATAAAGCTAAGACTAATAGTATTTCTGGACCTTTAATCAAGTACAAAACTAAAAAGAGGACTTTGACTTTTAATCGAGTAATATTTGCCCTAGGCAATCGCTACTTTTTTACTCAAGGATTTGTGACATGTTTATTATTCCATGTACAGGTGAACCAAGCGCTAGTAAACACTGGGGAATTGAACGTCTCCCAGCCTGGATGTCAGTCTACACTTAACAGAATTATATTATTTTGTCATACATTACAAAAAAACAACAAAAAAAAAAAGTAAATTAAATACGCTGAAAAGATTTTTTACAGGCATAATGTTTCAGGGACAAAGCTTTTATTTTTACGAACCAATTTACACAGTGTTTATATATTTCAGTTCCAGTCTGTAAGGCTAAATAATAAATAATGCAGTCTGCGAAGTCCTGAAGCGAGTATTTCTGATCTGAAAATAAATCCTCTGTGGTGCACTTTGGTGTTCAGCATTAAAAAAAAAAAAAAAAAAAAAAAGAACAAGAAGGAAAAACAAAAAAAAGATTTAAAGTGGATGAACTGGTGCTAAAGCAGTCTCAGGGATGTGTGCGCAACAATGCTCGAGATGCCTAGACGTGGAAAATTCTTTTAAAAAACACACACAGATTGTATAACAGGAGTTAAATTCCCCATGAACCAAAAGCTTGCTTTCTGATTCTGAACTAATGCACTGAAAAGACGAATACATTTTTCGATGCCCATCGATTAACAAAATAAAAGGTTTCGCATCTGCAGTTTTGTATTTTTTAATCCTTTGATCTAACCACATTTTACCTTTGTTACCGTGGAGTGTGTTGGGATGAACAGGTTTCCATCAAATAGACTGTATACACAGGACAGGCCAGGACATGTCCACAGAATAAATGCTAACCGGTGGATTCTCCTAACAATCTCTACTGAGAAAAAGCATCAAGTGAACAAATTAACTTCAGACAAACTGTATATACACTGAATTAATGTGTGCTTCGGGCCAAGCTGGGGAAACAGACAGGGAGAGAGAGAGAGACAGAGAAACAGACACAGGATAGGGGGATGTTATAATCCCCCAGAGGAGGATTCTACATCTGGATTTCTGTAAAGGTGCATTGTGACAATGTTTACTGTTTAACAGTGTTATATATAAATGAATGGCTTTCAAATGAAATGGATATATAATGATTAATTCTTTATTAGTTCATAGAATCTAGTGAAAGATGAGAACTTCAAATTGCAAACAAAATACAAAGCATCCAAAATTACACGCCTCAAAACCTAATATAAATAACTATGTACAATTCTTACTAATCAATTGGAAGTAAAACACAACAATTATCCAAACAGCACACCCTAAACCTGTTTAAATAAACTTAACTCTAACTTAAATTAGAGCCAACTTCAGTTAGCCTGAACTCCACATCACCCAAAACTGAATAAATTAAGCGTCTGACTTCCCTCGTCGTTCCCTCAGCTGATGTATGTGAGGACGACGGACTGGATGGGCTCCCTGCACACGGGGCAGAGTTTGTTGCGCTTTTTAAGTTTCTTGGCGCAGGTGTAGCAGGCCATGAGGTGTCCGGTGCGTCCGTGGACGATGCACCCGTTCTTGGGTCTGGTTTGGCAGATGACGCAGGGCTCCAGGCAGGACGCAGGAAGGCAGGAGTCCGAGCTGTTTGAACTGGTGGTGCGCTCCAGCTCGGGGGTTTCGTCCTGGCTAGCGGAGGTGGAGGGCTGCGAGTAGCAGAGAGACGAGCCCTGAGAGTCGGAGCAGGAGGTACTCTGCGAGCGCGTGAGCTTGCCGTCCGGGACGTCGATGCCTTCGTCCGGGTCGATGGTTGGAGTTGGGGATTCGGCGCACGGTGCTTTGGCGTCGAGGTCGGTGTTGCTGGAGGTGATGTCGGTTTGCGCGTCATTGCCGGCGTTCTCGGATGCAGAGCAAATCTCAGGAAGCCAACCTGGACGAACCTTCCAGCAGCTCTTGCAGTGGCGAGGGAGCGGAGGGTTCAGCTCGTCACACACTGCGCACTTCCAGTAATCCTAATGGAGTGCACATACACATTAAAACACTTCAATCTTTAAAAAAAATATATATATATGCAAATATTTAATAAATACTTAATGAAGGGGTTAAAGGAAATTAGAAATGCTTTTCAGGAATGGTTTTCTTTTAAAGTGGGTGCGGCTTAAATCTTCAACTGAATATAATAGTTACATTATAATCACAATATTTTTTTTAAATCTAAGAGCATGAAAAAAGGACGAGTACCGAACCTCCTCAGTGATCTCCGTATCCTCATCAAAAGAATCCTCATCCTCTGCAAAGATTGTAACTTCATAGACCTATAAAGAAAATTAAAAAATAAATAAATCACTTTCAGAACAACTGACATCAAAAGAATCCAGACCATTGTTTGTGCTTGAACTTACAACCAATGACCACATGAGGGAGTAGTGTGCTGTGTTACAGTCGACCTCCGAAATTGGCGGGTGTTACCTTTCTAAAGCACCAGTGAATTTGAGATGTGGTCCAAAAATAAATAAACATGCCTATAAATGTTTTTTTTTTTTTATAATTTGGACACTAAATATGCTCCAAAAAACTTTAATTTTATTTAAATTTAGGCATGTGGGACACGCTCTTATCCAGAGAGACTTACAAAAGTGCTTTGTGGTTTCCATCATACTAAATTCAAACCAAGTACCATCAAACACTGTTAGGATTTTTTTTAAAAACGGTTTTATTTTTAACCCAAGTACTGAAGAAACAGAAACTTTACAGATGTTACTTCTGTATGTACTGTAACTCTTGCAAGCGTGTTTTCTTTATACATATTATAGTGTAAAATACGGTAATAATTCACCATCAAAGCCACATTTTTCCCCCAGTACTGTTACTTTGTGTTAAATATGTATAGTGTTATATTCCATATTGAAATTTGTTTCGTATTACTGTTACAAAATAAGTAAATTATACTGTTCTATATAATAGTTTAGCGTTAAAACGCATGAAAAAGTTTTTTTTTTATTGTCACCAAAACACTTGGAAAAAAAACAATTGCGGATGAATTTCTACTAAATTGCGAGGGTTTGCTGGGGTTCGACCGCATATCATTCAAAGTTCAAAAACAGGAGGTTTTATAGCAGAAACTGATGTTTGTTATAACTGTCACAAAATAGAGCGGAGACCTCATCTTCGCCGGGTATGGACTCTTCGTCATTCTCGCTGTAGGTCTCTGAATCGATAGACTCCACCTCAAACTCCACACTGAAGTTATCGGACTCAGAATCCTCACTGACATCGCTCTCATCACTGTGAGATATACCTACGTCCTGTACAACAGAGAAACAGACACGGTTAGTCAGGCACGAGGAACAAAAAACACAGCGTGTATTTGTTTACACTATACCATCTAAAGACATAGTTCAGATTAAATCTAATATTACAAACAGATCTCATGTATTTCTGAGTGTAACTGCATTGTTATGAACTCATGTAGGACGAGTGTGTGAGACGATGAACTAACCGAATTGCTGTGCGATACTGAAGACTCGCTGCTCCCCCTCTCTCTGCGCAGACCTCCGATCACACACCACGACAGGCTGTCATCGAACGTCAGGGAGATGCTGTCGGACTTGTGTCTCTTCCGGGGCTCGCCTGAATCCTCCTCACTGGAGAGACTCACTAAAAGAAGACGAACAAATCAGCAAACCAAATATCCTGAAGTAACCTGATAATTACGTTACGAAACCGATTATTATTATTATTATTATTATGTCTGAGGATTCTGTTATGCTGGACCACAAATTCCTGAGGAAAAAAAAAAATATTTATTTTCAGGATTTTTTTCCAGCTAATTTTGGGGGGGGGGGGGGAACAGACTTTCTTTGTCTGAGGGGCTCGCAGCGTCCAGAGAAAACAGTCACTGAGTCCATTCTGAGATAAAGAGAGCAGTCATGAGCGCTGCCACACGCTGCCCACACATCACTGTCACACCACAGCAGGAGGCTCAGGAGCGCGCTGCTCTGAGGGCTGGTTTTCTGCTTTCTCAACAGGTTTAGTCAGGCAACTAAACCACACGGTCAGCATTTCCAAGCATGAACACACCACCACCGCAGGTGTGTCAAATAATAAATTGTTGCTTGGATTCTTGCACAATTATATCAGGCGTGTGTCTTAATCCGGGTTTAATTCATGACGGTGTTAAATTGCATCAGACTGCACATACTAATAAAGGCTTGATTGATGAACGTTGCATGGTTTAATCATCACACCCACACAGAACAGGTACAGAGTCTAGTGTATCTAAACTAAAATACTAGAATTACATCAGTAAAATCCACAAATCAAATTGGAGCTACACCATCAATCATTGTGAAGGAACTGAATACGTTTACTTTTTTGTACAAAATGTACGAGCGTACGAAGTTTTAAGCATCAACACTGATTTTAGTTTTCGCTTGGCATGTTGTTGATTTATTGCTCTGCTTGTCACATTTCCATACCAGCTGAGCAGACTTCTCAGCACATTGACTTTGACTTGGAAATACATCCTGTGCCACTCCTAGCCCCTCTCTTATTCGGTGAGGTTTCTGCTTGCTTTCTGTTTGTGCACGTGCTCACCTGGATCACTGCTCCGTCGTCTCCTGCGTTGCTGCTGCTGCTCTTCTTGAGTGGAGGTAGATGATGGCAGGTTCGTCTCCTACAGCACACAAACACCATTTATTGAGTCACGCTGCTTAGTCCAACCCTACGTGAAGACTTCTACTGCTAGTGCTTTCACTTATGCACTTGAACTATAAATATTCGGCTCCTACAGATTTGCTTTAGACGTGATGTGCTCAGGGTGGTACTAGCTTCGCTCTCAGATTAGATTAGCGATGTGAGCTAACTGTACTCTCACCAGAGATGGAAAATGATCGTTCGAGGCAGGAGCATTTGCACACTATTATGCTGCTATGTTCATGACTGGACATTTCCATTTCAATTCTAGTTTTATTACTCGTACATAGTGTAAATATTACAGCCAAACATTTTCTATATTTTCTACACTGTATATTGTTTATTATTATATTCTTAGTTTATATTTTGCATTCCTGGTTTTAATACTTTCTTAATATTTTAATATAACAGATAACAGTTACGTATAACTTCTGTCTCCTAAATCCTTTTTGCAGACGGAAAACACTTTAGTTTGTAACACAAACCTTTTTATCCTGTCATTCTGTACAGAAAAGTGTTAAAAGTCTTTACCTCTGCCGTTCGGTCAGCGTCACTTTCAGTGCTAGGTTCTCTAATCGTTAACTGAGACTCTATAAAAGAATAATAAAAAAAAAAGAAAAGACATCATTAATTACTGAAACTTTATATAAAAGGTTTGGGTATTTTCTTCCAAACAATAAAAAAAAAAATAAATAAAAAAACAGTAATCTTATAAAGAGGTCAGCAAAAAAGGTAAGTGTGTGTACCTGGAACTTTCACTGCTATGAGATTTTTAGAAATCATTGCAAACAAAGCTCTGGAAAGACAAAGAACTCAAAAATAACATCCTGTACAACGTTTTTTTTTTCGTGTCTCATCCTGTACAGATTTAGATGCAGATGTTCTAAAGGCAACATTAACTACTACTTGAGAGAAGGAGAGAAGACATTTCTTTGTTACTCTGTGAAAGGTTTCACTTTCAGATGGATTAGAGAATAAAGACACCCGTTCGCTCAGTGACCCCGCCCTACGTTCCCAAGAAGTCGCGGAATGTTTCAGCTGTTCTGCAAGCTGCTGGGTTTGTTTGCACTGAGACACGTACCGTGGTTCTTTCACTGAGAAGCTGTCTACTCCGAGCACGGTGCCCAGGGCGTCGGTTCCACAGTGCACGATGTGCTGCTGCTGCTTGTCGTACAACTCTTTGCTCATGATGTACTTGCCCAGGTAGAACATGACCTAAATCACACACACACAAAAACAGAGTAAGGGCTATGGTATGGATCCACAGATACACCATGTCAATTAGAGAAATAAAAGTAACTGCTGCTTGATATTAGGGCTGTGAGATACAACAGCATTATATCATTATAGGCTTTTAATCATACATCGTTGGACTATTACAAAACAGCTGATAAAAGTGATGTACATCCTTTGTTTCCTTCATTTTCTTCTGATGCATGTCCATTCATCTTCATTCAATTGATTTATTAGTGGTGGGCTGCCACGATATCAGTAAGCCCTATCACATGTTCAGAAGCATTTCACAAGCACTGTGTTTATTGAAGAAAGGATAGATTGCTGTTGACGCAAACAAAAACAGCGGGACCTGGAGCGAGTCACCGTAGTCAATCGGAGATGCTAGAAAAACTGAATTCTTAAATAATCTCATTAAAATGATAACGCCGTCTTAAGCATCACTACAACTTCATGATCCAAATATAATGGAAGTTACTCGACACTGACGTCCTGCTTTAAAAAGGAAACTTGTACACATGCAGAGAGAAAGTCTTACACAACCATTTTCAGATGAAGACATGATATGAAATGGCAGTTGAAATGCATCATTGTAAGTACCTTTAAGGTAATATGAGCTGCTAATACAGGTTCCTAGATATGAGCGATATTAGACATGGTTCATATATTTCAACTTATTTTTTATAAAACCCATCCAAATAGTGTCCCTCATGTTTCATACAGGAAAGTGGTGATGACTAACCCATATGACTAACTCATTCCAGTAAACCATAAGACAAACCACACGTCAGTGACACATCAACCAAGCATCTCCTCAATACCACACCAGCCAATCAGAAGCTCTATTCTTACCCCGCCCCCTCCCCCCTCCAAAAAAAAATTCAAATCATCACATTTGTATATTAAATTATCATGAAATAATAATATTACACTGTTATGCAAACTGATCTGGAATATTCTGTTCCCACAAAAACAATATTAATTTAAAAAAATTTAAATTACTTAAAAATCAACATTCTGACACAAATGCTGAGGATTATCCACAGAGTGAAGACCAGCACTGTCTGGACTAGTCTCAGGAACTATTTAAAGGTAGCATTGATTAATAATTATAAATGTCCGAGATGAAATGTAAGATTTCACCTGTGCAAAGTGTTTCAATAAACAACAAACACTCCATCAAACCTTTACACCTTTTTTTAAGGTCTGCTTGGGGTTTCCCCTCCCCATTTCCTTTTAATGACATGAATCATATTTGTCCAATTTATCTACACTACTTTTTTTGATACTGACATTTATAATGGGGGAAAAATTTTATACACACACTATAAACTAACTAGCGCTGTATAAACTTATTATAAAGTCCTATATATTAACAAAATTCTAACATTTAATATTAAATAGTTAAATTCTACCCAACATCTATTCATTCTAACATCAGAGCCATGTCCTAAAAAAAATATATTTATTTTATGTAAAAAAAAAAAATAATAATATGAAATAATCTAATAATATAGAAAAGGTGGGAACCTATATACATCAAGCTCTCATGTTTTAACTGTGAGGAACAATATCAACATTATTACTTTCTTTAAAATAAAACTTAAAATTAGCTGTACAATACAAACAACAGCCATGAGAATATTTAACCCAAACAAATCTCTATAATTAATAAACAATATTTAAAAAATGCATGCAAACAACTCATATTAGTTATCATGTATAAATAAGCACTAACAAGTTATTATACTATGGATATCTTCCTCAACACCTCGTCGATCCCTGCTCTCTAAACCTTATGACCAGACCTGTTGAACTCAGGTGCATCATGCAATGACAGACAGGTAACAGCCATTTTTACGCCCCACGCAGTCCTACCTCCTTCATGGTGAAAACGTCTTTATCTGCACCTGCATCTTTTAACAGCGTTTGCAACTGCACTTTGGGTCTTACCTGAAGAAAGAAAAGAATTAATTATATATGATATCATATGATATGATGCATACTTTACTTAGTTTCTTCCTGAACACTATCCTAACTCACCAGCTTTTCGTTGTCAATCTTGTTGATCTGTGAACTGCTCAGACAATTTTCTGCAGCCATGGTGAGTATCTTATGAGTTAAAAAAAAAAAAAAGGAAGAAATATATATATATTTTTTTTTTTAAAGAACAATTTCAGGTATGAATGAATACAGCACGGTATCGAAGAGTTAGTGCCACAAAACAAGAGCAACAGAGCAAAGCACCTTACCTTTGTGGAATAAATAAAGCTCTATATATTATACACTCTTCATCTGTACATAAAGTGCCTCAGCTCAGCTGAGTGAGAAGCTCTGATGTGGGTCAGGTTGCTTTAAATGGTCTGGAGAGAGAGAGAGAGAGAGAGTGAGAGAGAGGACATGTCAGGGCTAGTATGACGATGACTCCTCGTGTGTTTTAGGGCGGAGACTGTACTGTCTGTACTCTCGAGTCTGTAGACTCAACATGCCCAAGCATGACTTCTCCCTACTTGCCCTGCCTACTAACCTACTACACACAAGGTGGCGTACTTTCTTGCTACTACTATTTAGTACAGACTTTCTCTTTATACAGCGTTCCCATGGCGACCAGGAATTTAATCCACAGCACTGTTAACGAACATGACTTTTCTTCATCAAGCATGACTTTGCTTTGCCTGGCCTACTAACTAACCTACTACATATAATGTGGCTTACACACTTGCAATAATAGTCCGTACTATTTAGTATGGATTTGAACTTTGTTCATGTGTTCCCGTGGCGACCAGGAACTTAAAATCAACAGCACTTTCAATTAATACGCTGTTTTTGATTGTTTATTTATTTATTGAGTGCTGAAGTGGCGAATAAAGTGTACATCCGTAACTATGGTAACAAATGTTAGTGCGAATGATTAAAAAAAAAAAAAAAAACACGTGATCTGCCCACAGTAACGAAATAGAATAAAACAGATTAGAGTAGTGTGGATTTTTGCGTACTGTTTAGCACGCGAGTGTGGGAGGTCACGTGATTTCCCCGCGGCGCTGCTGATTACTACTACATGTCCGGACATGTCTGAGCTACATGGCGGGTTTTTTTTTTTTTTTAAGTCTTGTGTAATAATTCGTACTACACACTAAACTGCTCGAAATCATGTTACGTCACCAAGTATCTTCTCTTTCCATTTTATGCACGTTGCTTGGGGTCGTTTGCAACAACCCTGAAGTGGTTAAAATCTTCCAGCAAAACAAGCACTCAGACAGAACTTCTGCTTTTACTCATCAACCAACACCACTACAAAGTTATACATATTATTACACAATAACCTGAGAAAACTACATTTTTTTCTCTTCCTATCTGGTTAGAACGACTAAATATTACATCCTGACAGGCATTCCTGCAAGCTGAAACATCTATAAATTCTCCATGAGGCCAGAAACTGCCTACCCACGGCTGACGCACTTTCCCTCGGATTGTATACTCAGGAAACACCGAGGCTTCAACAGGCCTCAGCGCGGCAACACAAGCTAACTAACTAGCACAACTCTTGGTTCAACCGCTAGTTAGCACCAGACAAACAGTTTGTATTTCCTAAACCTGTCCTCTGACAACCCTCAGGATTTATATTCCTAACAAATTTCGAGAGAGATAAACCAAGAAACAGCCGAGAGTTAGCTCAACGCTAAGCGTTTCCTACCTTCCGCTTTCATAACAAACGTCGACCGCGGGACTGAGCGCTCGAGCGCGACCTCTAATGGTGGCCGGTTGAATTGTGACGGTTGAGAGCGATTCAAATAGTTTTTTTTTTGAAATCGCGCACGTGCTGCACACGAGACGTAAACAAAGCGCGCGCCGAGCCCCTGATTACATACGCGTTAGTGTTATTAGTAGTATGTTATAATATAGTAATAAACACATGAATCAATACAATAGCAATAACCAAACAGCAGGTAGTTCTATTATAGGCAAATAAAATGAAATAAAATAAAAAATAAGGCAAAGGAAAGGTCTTTAACCTGATTGTAATATATATTCCTATATTATAACACACTACTAATAACACTAATGTAGAGCCAGATGGAAAAAAAAATTATATACATTTCAAGAAAATACAAATAATATTATGTATATTATATAAATAAAATTATCATCATAATATTATCATAAACATGATAAATTTAGTATTAAAATGTTTATACAAGTTTTATTTTCCTGTATAATATATATATATATATATATATATATATATATATATATATATATATATATATATATATATATATTGCTGTTGTATTGATGGCCGATGGTTTAATTCCCAGCTTGTGGTACGTGTGCTCAATGGGTTTCCTCCCACAATTCAAAGTCCTGCTAATTGTCGTTCTAGTCAATTGCCCATAGTGTGTAAAAGCATGCGTGAATGTTGGCCAGAGGTCCTAACATGATTGTCAAATGGGAATAAATACAATGGTAATCACCATTAGCCTCTAGGTTCCCTAGTTGGACCACAAAGCTTCCTAGATGGATGGATGTGTACCTGTATATATACCCTATATGTAGCAGTGGACAGTACCACTGAATATAACAGTAGATTGCACAATATTGGGGAAAAAAAACTGACATTACAATGTATACAGGAATGTTGAACTATTTAAAAAAAATAAACAATTAATAATTCTATAATAATTGGGGTGATTTTGTAGGCATATTTATAGAAAATAAATGTAGTATAATATAAAAAAGTCTAATAAAATAAAAAATTAAGGTTGTAAAATATTATGATCGTAATAATGAATGTTATTAACGAAAGCTCATTATTGAATGAAGAAGTGCAGTCTGGTATCTAAAGGCGATCCAGTTATGGTGACGAAAGAAATAATTTCCCATTTTATTCAACAATTACACACCTCTTTAGAAAAGTACTATAGTAAACATTTTTTGTCACAAAACTTGAAAAATATCAAAGCAGCCATACAACAACCCCCTGAGTGGTTTATAAAATAAATATATTTGTTACAATACAAATAAATTGTAATAAGCTAAACATAACGTCTTGCAACCATTAACAACAATGAACGTATAATAAATAACATATATCAGAAGATTTTTTTTTTTTTAGTGTTGGTCATTATAGCCAACAAATAAACATTAAAATAAACTTTTCGAGAACTGTATGAAAAATAAATCTGATTTCTTTCCCACAAATGTTGTATATAGTAAATATAGATATTCAAATATACCAATTTTTTAAAGCTTCTGTATGCATTAATTTGCTTGTACAAGCTTAGAGGTTTTCGGCTAGGAATACCAGTCTGTCCAGCACTGCAGGATCGAGACTTGAACGTTGGCAGATGATTATGTTGCCATGCTGCACCCTCGAGTATACCGTGTGTGTGTGTGTGATTACTCTTGATTAAATTATTCTGCTTGATAGTGCCTAAGCGAATTAAACACATCAATGCAATTTTGCTTGAATTCTGTTCAAAGAGATCATCTCAGGATATGTTAATTACAGCTGCATGGTGTTTACACTGATTAAAGACTTCATGGAGGTCTGTGTTGGACTAAATTAAAGATCACTTACTGTAGGATTTACCCCCCCCCCCCCCAAAAAAAAAAAAAAAAAAAACACTTTCATCATGCACTGATTCTCCATGAAGGTGCACATTAGGTAATCTGATTGTGGTCCAGTTGTCGCTTTAACTGCCACCTCACCAGCACGATAGTTCAGGACTGGAGTCTCCTACAGTCTACCTGAGCCTCCAATAATGAACTGGACTTCATATCAACTTAAACACACCTCATAGCCTCCTAACACACAGTATGAGTGCAGATCAATCCCTGCTCTCCGTTATCACCCAGATGAGGATGTGTTCTCTGATGAGTCTGGTTCCTCTCAAGGTTTCTTCCTATTACCATTTCAGGGAGTTTTTCGCCGTCGCCCTCGGCTTGCTCATCAGGGACAGTCTTATCATTTTGATTCATACACATTCACATTTCATGCAAACTTAAATGACTCTTTTGATTGTGTAAAGCTGCTTTGCGACAATGACAGTTGTTAAAAGCGCTATACAAATAAAATTGAATCGAATTGAATTAAGCCTACCCAAGGTCACAGACCACCACTGAGCAGATATCATTTAGAGGACGGGTTATTGTGAGTGCAGCACTGACACTGATACTGTAGTGTGTGTGATGTGGGTACGGCTTTGAATATAAATTCTTGGTGAAGATCAAGAGCGAATGCAAATATGTCTGGAATATGTCTGGAGTCTTACAACTCCAGGTACAGCAGGTTAGGAATAAAATGCACAATGGGGCAAGCTGTTATAAGAAATAAAGCATGTTTATTAATAAATAATTAAAACCACTAAACTTGATCAGTGGGTTCAAATTTCATGTCTGATCTGTGTGTGTGTGTGTGTGTGTGTGTGTGTGTGTGTGTGTGTGTGTGTGTGTGTGCTTACTGTAGCAGGTTTTCTCCCACAGGCTAATTAATATTTCCAGTTTGCTCATAGTGCAGGACTGGGTGTAAGTGTGTGTGTGTGTGTGTGTGTGTGTGTGTGTGTGTGTTTGTGCTGCGTGTGTGCATTAGTTTGGGACCCCAACCATGTAAATGTAAATGAATGAATGAATGAAATCACCTTGAACTGTTTTTGTTTGTTTGTTTGTTTGTTTTTGACTATATAAAGGCATCTGTAGAGGTATTTATATAGTCAAAAAAAAAAAATGAATTCAATTTGGACTTGGATTCACCTTAGACCTCATCACAGGTTATTGTGTCTGAAAAATTAAACAGTGTGTTTTATTCCTCTACACTGCAAAATTCCCAGTGTTGATTTAACACCCCAAGTGTTTATATACAGTATGACCTAATGGTCACGAATGTACTCTGAAAGTGTTAAATCAACACTGGGTGTTCATTCAAGACTAAGGATTTTGCTGTGTAATATTAATAACATTATAATATAATAAGATAACATCAATAACATTCCACAGTTTATTTTCTAGAGCAGACGTAATGATTAATGGCTAATGCATCAAAATTGCCGTGTGATTTGGGACACGACCAGGGAAATAAAACAAACAAAACCCTATATATATATATATATATATATATATATATATATATATATATATATATATATCTCATATTATACAAACAAAACTAATATTAAAACAAGACGCCACATTACAGTATGCCCGTGTCATTAAGAGTGATTTTGCATCCCTGATCACCAGGATAAAGAGATGACTTATATTATTAGCAATGATGAATCCTATTTCTAATCATTTTCCTCACTTTACTTTAACTGTCAGATAACTCGTGTTTCGTTTGAGCGATGCATGGCTTGAAGTGAAGTGTCAGTGCCACAGTTTGAATGAGGGAATCCAGGCAGTAGGGAATAATGAGTGAGAGTGACATGGCGGTAGTGAGCGGTTACACAGTCGGCGTGACGTTGTGTAAACTATAGACTCTCTGGGCAACGGAGCCACACGGGACACGACCTCACACTGTTATTTAAAGGCTCCGGACTCCCAGCATTGTGTAGAAATCATAGACACATAAAAAAAAGAAAAAAGAAAACCCCCTCCAGGGGATCTGATCCATTCCTTTGTAGTGTAAATACAGGCTGTTGAGGTTGTGTAATCCCGCTCATTCACGCGAGGCACGTGAGCGCCTCATTACCGTCGTGTCCTTTTCCTGAAAACTGCACTAATGACTCAGGGTTTATTTTAGAGCAAAGTGTTCCTTCGAGCTCGACATGTTCAGGCTTGTAGAGATGAAATGAGTAAAATCTCAGACTATTAAAGTTTATGGAGGAAAAGAGCTCATGGCTAGACTGAAGTTCACATGTCTACGGTCTAACTTTATAGTCTAATTATATATTGAAACTTCTGAAGACAATTTACTTTGGGACTTTAGTTCTCCTCTCTGACTCTAAAAGGCAGAAAAATATCATAAATGTATATTATGTTTAAAAATATATATTTATATATAATTATGTAGGAATGTACCTGAACTTTCTTAATGTTTGTTTGCACACAGTATGATGATCTCTTGTGTGTGTGTGTGTGTGTGTGTGTGTGTGTGTGTGTGTGTGTGTGTACACTCATAATAATCACATGATAAGAAGCAGAGTTACTGCAACATGTCCTGACATGTGTTCGTCCTCTTATACTACAGCAACCTACTAACAATGTTATTTATTAAAGCAAAAATGGATCAGTTTAAACTCACTTTTAAACAACAACAAACCCGTTTTGTTGATCTCCCGTTTCTTACTTATGCTACAGCAGCTGTAATCATTAATCAACATCTCTCTATTGACTTATTGCGAAAGAAGAAAAAAAAATCCAGATGTTCAGCACCCGTGAGCTCGTTACCTCCTCGATCATAAAGATGGCAGTAAATTAGACGTCGCATGATTGTTGTCTTGCAGAATGTTTCACCACAGCGCACCCCGATCCATATAGTGTGTAAATACGCCACAGCTGGTTTTCTTTATGAGAGCTGTTTATTCAGGATCATCACATCACACACAAACAGAGCAGGAACAGTTTCTACCTCAGAGAACAGAGCGCTGCTATAACAAACACCGTCACCGAATGTTAAGAGCCACTTTCACTACACACACTCCAACGCATCTACACACGTTACTGACGCAACTGCACAGATTACTTCATATTTACTATTTACTCCTAAATGTAATGTCTGTACATAGGTATCCAACTAACAAATGTACAATATCTCAGGTTTATTTTAATTGTAATTATTATATCTACAGTTACAGACTATAAGCTGCTCACATGTGGAACTTATACATCAAGTGCTGCTTTAATATATCAAGTAAATAACACTATATGATTATGCATTTTGATATTTGTACTCTCTTATATTTGTGTTTATCTTTTACTCTTTTCATTCTATTTTTATGCACCGTAACGAGTGACAACTAATGTCATTGTACAGGGACGACTATTCTGGTCCAATTGTATCAGGTACAAGGACATTAGTCCCTTCTTAAGGCCTGGATCCAGACTTTTGTGTTCAGATACAAAAAAGTATAAATTACAACAGCTGAAAGCATCTGACCCGACAGCATGCGTGTGTGTATACGCTGTGTAGAAGAAAGTTAAACATTTCCTGGAGATAATTCCCTCTTTTAGCTCTTTAGACTGTTCTGGTCCGATTCTGATAGACTCATAACTTCAGATCAGACCCAAAGAGAAATTTCAAGTGTTTCTGCTCAAGTCTGGTTCTGATCTGTTTGAAAATTTCAAAGCCATATTGGGTCTGAAATAAAACGTACAAAACTGCCTATGGACTCAGACTATTATATTATTCGCTCACTAAGGACGGGAATCACAAGGGAAATCCCAATACGATATTATCAGGATACTTCTGTGCCCTTATTCTGTATCACGATTTTACAAATATCCTGATTCGATATAAACTTGTTTCTAAACAAACTTGTTCACAAAAAGAGCTGTGCTGCTGCCAGTGTGTGAATAGTTTAAAGCACCAACTGCAGGATCATAGAGGAACTGCAACACGTTACCACCTCAAATACAGTACAAACGTATGAATTCAAAATAGATTATTCGTCAGTGTATCGATACATGAATTACCACACGAAAAAATGAATCACTTTTTTTCTCCAACTCTAACTGTAATATTATTAATACAGTGGAACCTCGAATTGCGAGTAACTCGGTTTACGAGTGGTCCGCAAGACGAGCAAAGATTTTAAATAAATTTTCACTTGAAAAACGAGCATGTCTTGGTTTACGAGTGCCGAATTTTTTGACACAGACACACACACACACCGACACACACACACACACTCACTCGCCTTAACACCCCCCCCCCCCCCCCCCAGCTTCTCACACACACACACACACACACACCCTGCTTTACACAGAAACTCTGCTCTGTCGCGAATCTTTTCAAAGGTAAGCTGCTGGTCCATTTGTTTTTTTGTTTGTTTTTTGTTTTTACTTTACAGCAGTGATTCCGTTAGTCTTTGCTCACGTGAGTGTCATTAGAGAGATTTTTTTCCCCGTTAAAACTGTGTTTCCCCTGTGTGTGTGTTTCTTGTGAAATGTAAAAATAGAGGTGGGGGAGGGTGGAGGAGTTTTACCGTGTAAGACGAAGCGAGGGAAGGGGCTAATTCCACACACACACACACACACACACACACACACACACACACACACACACATATGCACATACAAATACACGGTGCCTGCGCGCACAAACAGAAACACTTATCTGTTGGGATTTATTTCAACTTTTTTTTAAAGGTAAAGTGCAGGTTAATTTGTTTTATTTTTACTTTATATATTGTATTAATTACTTTTCTGTATTTATTTTTGGGGGCTGTGGAACGAATTATTTGAGTTTTCATTATTTAGTATGGGAAGATTTGATTTGTTTTACGAGCGTTTTGGAATACGAGCCCACTTGTGGAATGAATTGTGCTCATAATCCAAGGTTCCACTGTATTATTATTACTATGTTGACTGTCCTTTAGGGACTTTGAACTCCCGAGGCACGATTGTCCTCATATGACGATGTGACATTTTCTTCCAAGTCACTCATCTCAGTTATTTTCTATAGATGTAGGGCTTATCATGTACAGGATCACGGGAGTCCTGGAGCCTGTGCCATAGGACTCAGGGCAGGAGAGTGGACGGGGTGCCAGTAGAACACTGGGCACACACACACACACACACACACACAAACTACGGGCAATTTGGAAACACCAATTAGCTACTCTGCATGTGTTTGGACTGAAGGAGGAAACCGGCGAACCCGGAGGAAACCTACCAGACTTGAAGGCGGGGCTTAAACCCTCAACCCTGGAGGTGCCACAGTGATAATCACTTCATCGCTGTACCGCTTTCTCCTGATTCTCTATTTATGTTTTTGTACAAACCTTGTATGAAAAGCATTAGAGATAATTCTATTTCAGAACATCTTCCTGTTTGAGTAGAAAATGCAACGTACACGACGGTGGAGTCCGGGTCTCAGAAGGTTATGTGCTTCAACTCATCTCGGCATAAAATAGAGATCTCTGAAAAGCACAAAGACGTCTTCCAGAAGCATTAGGTCATGCCTAGTGTTGCTGTTGTAACCTTTTCTTTT
Organism: Clarias magur; assembly: GCA_013621035.1. Taxonomy (NCBI): domain Eukaryota; kingdom Metazoa; phylum Chordata; class Actinopteri; order Siluriformes; family Clariidae; genus Clarias; species Clarias magur. Next base: position 41,103 of record QNUK01000686.1, read on the forward strand.
GGAACTACTGTATAACTCTGTTAATGGTAGAAATGAGGATTTCAAGATCAGTAGCCGCGTGTCTGGGGATAAAGTGTCTAAAAGAGGGATAAAGAGACGATACAGACGGTTTCATTCTATCTGAAATCTCTTTGGAATTGTCACTAACCTGTGTGTGAATTGTGTGCTCAGGCATGTCTCAGTGTGTGTTTAGCTTCAGCCTCAGCCTTGGACACGGATCATGTCTGGGCATCTTCAGGACGAAGCAAAGATCTCAGTTACACAAGCAGCTGCGTTTCTGTCATTAACTTCAAGAGAGAGTAAAGACCGGCGTGCCAGCAAACAGCTGGAGAGGAAACAGCTGTTCAGGACTGATCCGTATTTTCACTCATGCAGTCGATCACAATCAGGCTGTTTATAACGATGCCAAGGTTTATATTTCTAGTCACAGTATATACACAGTATGCATATTCGTGTAATATAAATGTAACCAAACGGCTCTTTTATCCCTCATTTATGAAGCGTCATTCATTTAGCAAATGTTTTTATTGGTGTTCAATTTCTTACTTAAATTATTAAAACAGATTCAGATTCTTTAGATTATATAAACAAATACTTGTATGTATTAGTTAGAAGTATCTAATTTATTATAAAGCACATAAAGTGTTGTCCGTTTGTGTCGGAACATCATGAGTGTAATGTTTAAAAGGTTGAAAAATCATTGAATTCAATATTTGAAAGTAAGAACCAGAACAGGTGGAAATGAAATTTTTGGAGTAAATATAGCACAATTATTATGATGATTATGATGATGATGATTATTATTATATAATACAAAAACAAATACAAGAAATCTTTTTTCTTTTTTTTTTTTTTACAAAAATAGTAATTTTTTGTGATTTTGTACAGAAAGTTTGTGAAAGTTCTTCCGAAAGACACTGATGAGAGCAAACAGCAGCTAAAACTCAGCAGAAATAACAGAACAGCTGGAGAAAGACTACAGATTGTTTCATTCTTACTCGTTTGAAGTGGCTATATTTGATATGATCTACTTTAAAGACCCTCTCTCTCAGTGCGGACACGGTGCATGGAGGAGCTCACGTCGACTCGCTCCTCTGTGATGCTGATCTGAAACGGGAAAATATTGCTCCAGCTGGTCCGTCGCTCCGTCTGCTGTGTAAGCACATCTCCTGTCAGATTACAGACCTTTGGATCAGAGAGAGAAAACACACTTCCTGATGAAAGACGAACGTCAGTGCAGAGTTTGCAGAGCGAAGAGACGAAGCAACAGTCAGTCAGTCAGTCACAGGGTCAAAGTTCACAGACCACTTGGCAGAAAACAAAGGATTCCTCCGAGCAGACGGGAACGAGGGACCCAGATCGAATCGGATGAACTCTGTCTAGACCACCCACCCACACCCACACACACCAGTCCAGTGCGTTGTCTAGGGTTGTGCTGTCTGTTAGATTTCAGTCAGGACTAAAGAACATCATCTGCTGAGAAGCAGTGTGTGTGTGTGTGTGTGTGTGTGCGTGTGTGTGTGTGTCTCATCGTTTACTAAATCCATAATACATAAGAAAAGAGAAAGAGCAGGTATAAAGTGTAAACAAGGTCATGTGATCACATGTGATCTGGATTTCATTATGTCACGACCACATTTAACCTTTAACACAAGAACCGCAGCGATGCGCATGTCGTCTGGTCAAAATAAAACAGCCAGAGTAATGATGTAGTGAGGATTTAAATACTACTGCGGTAATACTCAGGTCTACTAAAGAGAACAAACATGTAGACAACAATCAAGATACAAATGTGAGCAATTAAGAAAGAAAGAAGGAAAGACAAAGAAGCAGTAAGTAAATAATCACAAACTGAAAAAAAGAAATGCAAAAGAACGACGACATGCAGGAGGACGAGCACGGAGAGAAACACACCAGAAAAGAAACTAGGAAAGAAACTGAGGAATGAAAGAGAGAGATTTCTTGAGAAGTCAGTGTGTGTGTGTGTGTGTGTGTGTGTGTACAGGGATAATAAACTGTAAGATGAGCAGAGTTTGTGTCTTTTCATCTCTTTATTTGAACTCTGATGAAAACACTGTGCAGGAAGTAAAACCAGCTGGCGCGGGCGGGGCCGGGCTGTGGGGCGGGGTCTGTAGTCCACACGGAGGCGTCTGTGTTACACCGCGTGTGTCTGTGTCTGGGGTAGACCGTGCGCCCGTGTGTGTGTGTGTGTGTGTGTGTGTGTGTGTGTGTGTGTGTGTGTGTGTGTGAGAGGCTGCGCCCATCGTACTCAGGGTCTCTGGACGAGTCGGCTCTTGGCCTGGTCCTGCTCGCTGAGTTTGAAGTGTGTGTAGGTGAGGATGCCGCACAGCGTGCAGGAGATGCCCAGGCCCTGGTGGAGGGACAGCGGGTCGGCGAACAGCACGTAGCCCCCCAGCAGCGTGATGCAGAACTTAAAGTGACCAAACATGTTGTATCTGGCAGGATCGGGGGTTAAAGGTCATCAACAACAACAATTACAACACACACACACAATTACAACACACACACAATTACAACACACACACACAATTACAACACACACACAATTACAACACACACACAATTACAACACACACACACACACACACACACACACACACACACCGAGGGACAGCAGGTCAGGATCAACAGGATCAACGAAAAGAAGAAGAAAACTAAGATAATGAAACGTAAGGGAAAAAAGTAAAACTAAAGAAAAAAAGAAAAACTATAAAGAAAGAAAACCAGACATAAAAGTACGGAAAAGGATTCCAAGAAAAAAAAAAAAAAGGAATAAAAAATTAGAAAGAAGAAAGTAAGAAAATAAACCAGGAAGTTAAGATACACAAAAAGCAAGAAAACAAAACAACACAACAAAAGACTAACTGAGGGAAAAGAATGGACAGAAATGAGAGAGGAAGGAAGAGAGGAAAAACAAAAACATGCGGGAAAAGAAAGGAAAGACCTGAGGAAAGAGAGGAGTCAAGCACATGAAGGGAAACAAAGAAGAAAAAGAAAGAAAAAGACAACCACAGGAAAAACTTTTTTTTTTTTCTTTTTCAAAAAGCCCAAGTGTATTAAAATGATTTAAGTGGGAGAAAATGGAAGGTATAAAACACTTGTGAATAAATGAAGGGAACAATGAAGAGCTGAAAAGGATAGAAAAGGAAGGAGTGAAAACAAATGAAAAGAAAATAGAAATAAACTAGAAGAAAATAAAAAAAAGTTTTTAAAAAAGGTAAAAAAGAAAGAAAGGTGATGGAATGTGTAAAATAAATAATTAAAGGAGGAAGAGAAAGCGGTGTATAAATAAATAAATAAATAAATAAAGGATGAGACAGGTGGTGTTTTGGTGACGTCGTCTTTCTGAGTCTTTACAGTGGGATACAGAAGTCATATTAACCGCCATCTAGTGGTGGAACTAGTTTCACTACAGCTGTGGGCCGGAGACGCTGACTGTCTCTCACACACACACACACACACACACACACACACACACACACACACACACACACACACAGACACACACACACAGACACACACACACAGACACACACACACACACACACACACACAGAGGAGAGGAACGATGCGTTAATGAGACGCGCGAGAGGAAAAGGATACGTGACAGCGGACGTGTTGCCGATGATCCAGTAGATGGACAAGTTGACCAGGAAGGCGATGACTCCAGACAGGAACACCATGGCCTGAGAGGAGGAGGAGGAGGAGGAGGAGGAGGAGTTTAATCTCAACAATTAAATCTATGTTTACAGCATCAGATTGCCAGTTGCAGTGATTTACTGTTTGTTGTTGTTGTGATGTTTTAATGCTTTTTATTTTATAAAAGACAAATAAATCCAACATGAACACGGCGGCTCACGCCATCAACACCATCGGACGAGGATTTTTTCTTTAGGACCAGGTTTACGTCTCAGACAGGGAGTAAACAGATCCAGTGGTTTTATTTTGCTTTCCTTATTGAAGCGACCCTCTGATCTCTGCCCTGTGGATCTACAGCGCCCTCTAGAGACAGTACGGTGTCTGAACACAGCCGAGCGTCTGGACCAGAGGTCGGCTTTCTCAATCTGCTGCTTCATGCTGCTCCTGCTGAGGTTTTCCCACACAGCACTTCTCCAGCTCTTAAAACTCAAACTACAACATATAGTTTCCATTTTCGGGGTCTCGGGGTGGATTACAGATGATGTCATTTCTCTGTACGAATCGTTCCCTAATCATGATGGCTTCCTACTTGTTTATGTTTCTCCCAAATCCTCGCCTTGTGCATCATCTACGCTGTGTGTCGTGTGTCAGTGTGTCCCAGTGGTTGCTATGGCAACAGCAAGACAACAGTTAGATATCCCTTCCCCTCAAAGTGCTGTCGGTCCATCACTTCATCCAGGACGTTTGTTCTCCATCTCTCACACCCATCCGATTCTAATCTGGAGACGCAAACAGTCAGATCTGGACGTGAACCAGGTCGAAGATGAACCATCAGCATCGAAGCCACTTTAACAGCCCCGCAGAGTCGCCCTGCCGAACGACTGACGACCCTGATGTGACGATTTCAATTCCATTAGATTACTTTAAACAAAATGTGAAAGAGGAATCATCACTGAAGAGAAAAATGTAAATTTCTGAATCATAAACAGTGCAATAGGAACGTGCATGTCTGTCTGTATGACCGGAAATACATCAGAACAGATTATGAAATATAAGACAACTATTAAAAAGGAAAATAAAGAAAACAAATAAGGGAGACAAGGGGGAAAAAAAGAAAGATGGGCATATGAAATAAAAAACAAATAAACTGAAACAAATTCAGAAAGAAAGAAAAAGAAAAAAACAGGAGTTTGAAAGACGAAATTAATTAAAACAAAGAAATAGGAACATACAAGAAACAAAAGCATGCATAGTTCAAAACGAATAAAACAGTATAAATACATAAGAAAAGAAAAAAGAAAGAAAAGGGGAACGCATCAGGCAAAAGAGAAACTTAGCAGGAAAATAAAAGAAACACCGAAATCAAGAATGGAAAAAAATGAGACAACTGAAGAACCGGAAATGATTTAATATAAGGAGAGAAAAATCAAAGAGTAAAAAGAAACAAAACCAAGCGAAAATAAACAAGAAAAAGAAAGTAGAAGTAAAATAAAGGCGGGGAGGGTGAAAAAGAATAACATGTAAAGAAAACACTAATGTGAAAGAGAAAAGAATGAAAAGACGACAGAAATGAACATGAAGAAAACTGAAGCGTAAAAAACATGGAAAACTAGTTATTATATAACAATAAAAATAATAATGAACGAATTATGAGGGAAAAAAGAGAAACAAAAGAAGCAATAAAGGAGAATGTGATCACATGTCATACTGTACAGTACTGTGCGAAAGTTTTTATACCCCCCAACACACACATTTCTTTATATTTTGGTTCCAAAGAATTAAATATATCCTTGAGGTACAATAATATAAAATATAATATAAATAAACATTAATATAAATATATAATATAAATAAACATTAATATAAATATATAATATAAACAAACAGCAATATAAATATATAATATGAATAAACAGCAATATAAATATATATAAATAAACAGCAATATAAATATATATAAATAAACAGCAATATAAATATATAATATAAACAAACAGCAATATAAATATATATAATATAAACAAACAGCAATATATAATATATAATATAAATAAACAGCAATATAAATATATAATATAAATAAACAGCAATATAAATATATATGTAGAAACATTAATATAAATATATAATATAAATAAACAGTATATATCTATAATAACCGCGTGCATGTAAAGCGCCGCTGAGCTCCAGAAGAACCGGTTTTGGAGGTCATGTGATCACTGCTCAGAGCGTGCAGATCAGACGAGCGACTCATAGACGGCAGACCGAATATTTCAGGAATGAGGGCTTAGTGTCACGTCTTTGTGAATGATGACAGACATGTGTGTGCGTGTGCGTGCGTGCGTGTGTGTGCGTGTGTGTGTGTGTGAGATCACAAACTGCAAACACATTACGAGTTCTCACCCTGAACGCTGATTATTTTCCCGTTACCACGCGCCCCTGATGGTTTTATTCCTCTGACACCGCAGCAACACGTCACCCAAAACACCAGCCAGGATTTGAACCCATGTTTAGTTACTGTACATATATCACGTGTATTTATTTACTCATGTTCCTGTCCTGACCTCTTCCTTAGAAAATGTCACTTACTGCATCATGTCTTTATGAATTAATAAGAACAAGCGAAGTAGGAAATGACACGTGTGTGTGTGTGTGTGTGTGTGTGTGTGTGTGTGTGTGTGTCGAGGAGTAGAGGTGTCTGACAAAAAAAAAGAAAAACACACACACACACACACACACACACACACACACACACACACACACACACACACACACACAGCCTGATCAACCTTGGTCTTTGCTCGGTGTTGTAAAACAAAAAAAACAGAGTGTGTGTGTGTTTTTTCAGTAAATTCCTGTGGCTCTGTGTGAGAGGTGTGTCTGACGAATGAAACACAAGGGTCATTCTCTCACGCTCTCTCTCTCTCACACACACACACGCACGCGCACACACACACACACCAGTGCTGATGAAGAACACAAGACCTGTATTTGAGTAAATGTCAAGTAGAAGATTAGAATCTAGGTGACATATTCCTCCAAAAAAGACAAAAATAAGTAGAAGTCCAGCGTTTAAATTCCTACTCGGGTAACAGTACAGAAGTACTCACCTTCAAATGTCTTCAAAATAAAAGTTAAAGTACGGTGATTTATTACGGCTACATTATTCATTTTGTGATCAGACTCTTGTTTAGTCTAGTTTAGCTGCGCGTCTCACTTCCGGCCGTCGTCGTCATGCAGAGGTGCGTTTCAGTGAGAGGACAGATATTTCATAGAGGATGTAGTGGAGTAAAAGTAAAGACGTATCCTCTCATTAATCTACGTGAAAGATGCGTTTAAGTCCAGTAACAGTAAATCAACTCGGTGACCTCCCACTTCTGTTAATGACAAGTGTTCATCACTAACACAAAGACATGATCATCTCTCCTGTCAATCATCTGCTCTGCTCTCCAGTCCAGTAGGTGGCAAACAATGATGAAGGCAAATGTACCAACAAATTATATTTACTGTGTTACACTTACACTCTCTCTCACACACACACACACACACACACTCACCAGGGCCTGCAGGGACCAGGGCCCGAAGATGCCCCCCTCTCCGGTAAGGGGCTCGAAGAAGGGCACGAGTGTGAGGAGGAAGGCGGAGGACATGGGCGCCTGGTAGTACAGCAACTGCATGGAGTTCACCTGCAGCTCGTGCTGCTTCGCCCCGACCCACTGCAACACACACACACACAGCGTTAATTATCATAAACTTAATGTAATATCTGTACATTATAAAATCTCAGCTCTACCTCACGGTAACCGTTTCTATGGCAACGCAGCCTCCACCATGATGACTAGTGCTGATCTCAATCTTATAAAAGAATCTCACAGTCTTATATGAAGATTAAAGAAACTACGTTCTATGGAAGAAACATCTACAGCATTAGAATAACACACAGCACTTCTGACCTCCAGAAAGGGCACAGATTACACACAAAATAATAATAATAAAACAAATAAATATAGTTGCAAGCAACGGTGAGCGGGCCCAAGCACCTTTGGCCGCCGGGCGTCAGAGTGACTGGGCCCTAAAAAAAACACTGAACCCATTCACAGCCACGTTTAAATCAGATCCTGTTCTCTCTCTCACGTTACAGCAGCTATAAACACTCGTAATACTCGCGCCCTCACCGCTCTCTCTTTACCTCTCGCGTATAAAGTTCACTTAAAGTACAGCTTCATCTCTGACAGTTACATCATAAACATCAGGGAACACTGAATCTGTTACAGAGAGAGACGCGAGTGAGAGAAAGATGTGAGTGAGAGAAAGAGACGCGAGCGAGAGACGAGGGCGAGAGAGAGAGACGCGAGCGAGTGAGACGCGAGCGAGAGAGAGAGAGACGCGAGCGAGAGAGAGAGACGCGAGTGTGACAGAGACGCGAGTATGAGAGAGAGAGAGAGACGCGAGTGTGAAAGAGAGAGACGCAAGTTGAGAGACGCGAGAGAGAGAGACGCGAGTGAGAGAGAGACGCGAGCGAGTGAGACGTGAGCGAGAGAGAGAGAGACGCGAGCGAGAGAGAGAGACGCGAGTGTGACAGAGACGCGAGTATGAGAGAGAGAGAGAGAGAGAGACGCGAGTGTGAAAGAGAGAGACGCAAGTTGAGAGACGCGAGAGAGAGAGACGCGAGTGAGAGAGAGAGACGCGAGCGAGTGAGACGCGAGCGAGAGAGAGAGAGACGCGAGCGAGAGAGAGAGAGACGCGAGTGTGACAGAGACGCGAGTATGAGAGAGAGAGAGAGAGAGAGACGCGAGTGTGAAAGAGAGAGACGCAAGTTGAGAGACGCGAGAGAGAGAGATGCGAGTGAGAGAGAGACGCGAGTGAGAGAAAGACACGAGCGAGAGAGACGCGAGTGAGAGACACGCGAGTGAGAGAGAAAGATGCGAGTGTGACAGAGACGCGAGTTTGAAAGAGAGAGAGCCGCGAGTTGAGAGAGAGAGAGAGAGACGCGAGTGAGAGAGACGCGAGTGTGAAAGAGAGAGACGCAAGTTGAGAGACGCGAGAGAGAGAGATGCGAGTGAGAGAAAGACGTGAGCAAGAGAGACGTGAGCGAGAGAGATGCGAGTGAGAGAAAGACGCAAGCGAGAGAGACGCGAGTGAGAGATACGCGAGTGTGAGAGAAAGATGCGAGTGTGACAGAGACGCGAGTGTGAAAGAGAGAGAGACGCGAGTGAGAGAGAGACGCGAGTGAGAGAGAGACGCGAGTGAGAGAGAGAGAGAGACGCGAGTGAGAGAGAGAGACGCGAGTGAGAGAGAGACGCGAGTGAGAGAGAGAGAGGCGCGAGTGAGAGAGAGAGAGGCGCGAGTGAGAGAGAGAGAGGCGAGTGAGAGAGAGAGAGGCGCGAGTGAGAGAGAGAGAGGCGCGAGTGAGAGAGAGAGAGACGCGAGTGAGAGAGAGAGAGAGACGCGAGTGAGAGAGAGAGAGAGACGCGAGTGAGAGAGAGAGAGAGACGCGAGTGAGAGAGAGCGACGCGAGTGAGAGAGACACGAGTGAGAAAGACGCAAGTGTGAGAGAGACGTGAGTTGAGAGACGCGCGAGTGCAAGAGAGACACGAGTGAGAAAAACGTGAGTGAGAGAGAGAGAGAGACGCGAGTATGATAGAGAGAGAGATGCAAGTGAGAGAGAGAGAGAGAGATGCCAGTGTGAGTGAGTGAGAGACGAGAGTGTGAGTGAGGCTCTGTGAGGAGCTGAAACATTTGCAGATGATGAGACGCGTCTTACCACTTGGTAGAGAGACGTGACGAGGACCCCGAGCGTCGCAAACACGATCCCCAGCAAGTTAAACTTCACATCATAGTAGGAGTTCAGGACGACCCCTAATGTGATCGGCACCTTACAGAGCAAAGACACGACACGCAAAGACACGACACACACACACACACACGACATTAACAACAATCAGAAACACAATGAACGTGACATGAAGCAGTGTGCTGTGGCTGAGGTGTAGTGTATGTGGTGACGCCCTGTGTGTTTGTGTAGTGAGGTGACGACCCTGTGTGTAATGACGTGAAGCTGTGTGTGTGTAATGATGTTTGTGTGTGTGTAGTGACATGAGGTGAGCTGACGTGACGTGACGTAAGGTGACGTGACGGGAGTTGAGGTGATTTGACGTGATATGAGGTGACGTGACGTGACGTGAGGTGACACGCTGTGACGTGACATGACGTGAGGTGACGTGACGTGAGGTGACACGCTGTGATGTGACGGGAGGTGAGGTGACGTGACGTGAGATGATGTGACGTGAGGTGATGTGACGTGAGATGACACGCTGTGACGTGAGTTGAGGTGACGTGAGGTCACATGAGGTGACATGAGGTGATGTAACGTGAGATGACGCGCTGTGACGTGATATGAGGTGACGCGCTGTGACGTGAGGTGAGGTGACGGGAGATGACGCGCTGTGACGTGAGGTGAACATGAGGTGATGTGACGTGAGTTGAGGTGACGTGAGGTGACATGAAGTGATGTGACATGAGGTGATGTAACGTGAGATGACGCGCTGTGACGTGAGGTGAACATGAGGTGATGTGACGTGAGTTGACGCGCTGTGACGTGAGGTGAGCTGATGTGAGGTGAGGTGATGCGAGGTGAGGTGATGCGAGGTGAGGTGATGCGAGGTGAGGTGACGCGCTGTGACATGACGTGAGGTGAGGTGACGTGAGGTTCCGCGGTGTCTGACCAGGGTGAGTTTGATGCTGGTGGAGAAGCTCTTCCTGTAGTAGGTGCTCTGGATGAGGATGATGACGGGGGTGGTCATGGCCTTGGCGAGCTGGTACGTGCCGATGGTGTTGTTCTGCAGTGACAGGTTGGTGAACACCACAAAGCCGCAGAAGCTCAGCGCCAGGAGGAGGAGGCTGGAGGGTCTCAGGCTCTTCGGGGAGAAAATGTCCAGCTTCTGGCACACAAACAGTCCGAGCCACGTGACCACGAAGTGCACCAGGGTCAGGGTCATGTTGGGGAAGCCGTAGTGCACGTAGATCCACTTGTTGATGAAGACGATGCAGATGGAGGAGAGCAGGTTGACCAGCAGCCCCGCCACGATCCGGCCGTTGGAGAAGAGCTGCGCGAGCCTCGGAGGCATGCTGGCGGTGTGTGTGTGTGTGTGTGTGTGTATGTCACTTACAGCTCAGCGCTCAGACACCAGTGTGTGAGTGTGTGTGTGAGTGTATGTCAAACACCGCGCGTGTCATCGCAGTATGCAGCTCACTCACCGCTTACACACACACACACACACACACTCTCTCTCTCCTCACACTCCTAATGCTCCTCCTGGTCGCGCTCCTCTGACGTCACCCAAGCTCGACGCCCAGCCACGAGGGCTCCGTCTCAATCCACACCGAGTCCACTACAGCACCGAGCACCTCATACAGCGTTAACAACCCTCAGGGATTAATAACCAACACCCTGAGGGGTGGCGTGACAGGGTTACCATGGTAACGGCACAGTCTCCGACCTCTCTGGTCTATTACGATCTACTTCATACTTCACGCCTTCTTTGTGTATTTTATATTTTCTTTATTGTGTTGTAATTTTTTATGTTTACACTGGCTTTTGAAGGCAGTAAAAATAAAAGCATGAGCTCATAAATATAATAAAGCATAAAGAACAACAACAACAAAAAACAAACAAGTAACTTATTCCATAATTATGACTTATTGTCGCAAGTCATAATGCACTTACTAACTCTCATAATTATGAGATAACGAGGTTTGCCGCACACCTCCAGGTTCTGGGTTTGATTCCCATCTCGTGGCGTGTGTGGAGTTTGCATGTTTGCATCCCCATGCTTGGTGGGTTTCCTCCAGGAACTCTGGTTTCCTCCCACAGTCCAAAGACATGAGGATTAGGCTAATTGGCGTTCCCAGTGTGAGTGTGTGTGTGTGTGTGTGTGTGTGAGTGCGTGTGCGCCCTGCAGTGGATCAGCACCCCGTCCAGGGTGTACCCCGCCTCATCCCCAAACACTCCTGTGAAGGGCTTCAGACCCCCCAGAACCCCGTATTCAGGGCGAGTGCTATTGGGAATCTGGTGAATGCAGGGCACTTCCAGAACATCTAACCTATAGATTGTTTACACACTCACTCACTCATCATCTGGCAAAATCTGTCAAAGGTGAGGATTAAAAATCATTAAATATTAAAATGCTATTAGCTGTCAGTTATTTGTAACACACACACACACACACATCTTCCACACTGAAAGTCTTCAGAAAAAGGATGAATACATAGATAAATAATTGTGATAGTAAACAAGCAAACCAGCTGTTAAACAGACTCCCCCCCTCCCCCCCAATAAGTTTTAATATACAATTGTATCAATTGCTTTTAGTCCCCGCCCCCACTCCAAATAACGGCTTCCGCTCGTGAGCTCTGCTCTCTACTTAGAACACACGCGCGCGAATTGGAGCGCGGCCATAGAGAAGGGGAGGAGGGGGGGGGGGCGCTGTAAATCAAGCTGACCAATCACAACGCAGAAAACCCGAAAGGGGGCGTGGCAACAAACTCAAAGCAAAACACAAAGCGGCCTTTCTTTTCGTGTGGAAGCAGCGCAGGCTTGGCTGCCACGTCATAATCGTGCGACACCCCGTGGTTCTATGAAGTACTGCAACTTCAGATTACAAAAGTTATTCGAAGGACACTTTTGTGCGTTTATTATAAATATAGTTTGTAAGTTGTAATTTGAAGTTTTAAAATCATAAAAAAAAAATATGTTCACGTTTATATTGGTGGGGAGGAGTTATAACTGGTAACTTGTACACATCATGTTCCCGAACCTAAGTGTTACACATAAGTACATATAAGAAATATATTCATAAAATAAATGGCTTGAGAACCGGCTTCGATAGTTTTCCACCTTTTCTAAATTTGTAACACGTAACCTCCAGTTTATGATCATATTTATGAAGGTGTATTGGTTGATGAAGTGGAGATTATTGGCCTACAAAATAATGTCACCAAGCTTTATTTCTATTAAAAGTCTTCAAGTCACACATCAAAGTCATGTTTTGGAACGTCTGTGGAAATGGTTCATTATAGCTCAGCAAAAAAAAATAAATAAAAATAATAAAAAAAAATAATAATAAAGTACAGTTAATGTTCTGTGAGAAATAAAAACACACCCAAAGTTTTACAGATCTCAAGAAACTCACACGTTTATTCAAATACAAAATAGAAAACAAAAAAACAAATAGGCATCAGGGTATTTTAATCTAGGACTGGAGCTCATAGCCGAGAGGATCGAGCCCTTTATCCAATAACTGCAGAGACGACTCCCTCATCTTCTGAAGAAACTTCTGCAGCTCGTCTTTAGAGAACACCTACATACACACACACACACACACACACACACACAATCAAATATTGAATGTTTCCTTTCACAAACAGAAAGGTGTGTGCGTGTGTGAGAATACCAGCCGAGGAGTCTGACCTCATACAGCCGGTGCTGGTCGGAGGCGATGATGTCGGCGAGGCGAAGGCTCTCTTGGTGACGCTCGGTTCTCTGCAGTACCGTCAGGAGCAGGAACGTCATCATGGGCAAACACAAGCGCCGCAGCAGAGACATCTGGAGGGAGCGCTCCGAGTCCACGTCCGCATCCTGAACCACATTCAACGGAGATGGAGCAGAGAGAGATGAAATCAGTATTAATTAACCAGCGTCTGAGTGGTACACAGGCCACGCCTTTTCAGAGAGAGAGAGTGTGTGTGTGTGTTACCTCTCTGACATCCACCATCCAGCCTCCGTCCACAAACAGCAGCACATTGTAGATCCTCTCCTTCACATCCTCGGTCAGAGCGTCTAGACGCCCCTGCCAGTTCTCATACTCTATCTACACACATAGATTGTCACACAAGCACAATGTGGACACAAACATACAAAGATAAATACAAAAACAAATCCATATACAATGTTACACAAAGAAACAAAGTGTGTGTATACTGTATACACACGAATTCAGCACCTTGAACTCATTCTCCTTCATCTCGTAGGCCACAGTCTCTGTGAACTTGGCCTGGGTGGGCGGAGTCGGCTTCAGGGGGGGCGAGTTCATGTGTCTGAACCACTCATTGAAGGCTTCATGAGCTTCCTGTTCTCACACACACACACACACACACACACACACACAGTCTGATTTAAAGTCTGATCAGGCCTGTTTGGGGCAGTACAGACTTTAACAGTGTATTACCCATAATGCACTCTGAGCTCATTCGAGCGTGTTCTCACCAGGTATGCTCGGATACACAAGTGCTCCCGGATGGCGTTCTCTTCCTCGGCAGGCAGCGGCGTGTTCGCGCCCTGCTCCTCCCACTGCCGGTAAATTTCCCGCATGGAATCTTCCGGAACTTTGGCGAAGACCAGTTTAGCTGCATCGTGCTTCTTAGAGGCTGGAGAGAGAGAGAGAGAGAGAGAGAGAGAGAGAGAGAGAGGTGAGCTGATTGAGAGACGCATTGCATATATTTCACTCTCCAAGATCTATATGCTTATCTCCTTAAAATGTCTTTCATGTTTAAAAGAAATAAAGGTAACAGGTCGTCCCCGACTTAGGAACGAGTTCCGTTCCGGGAGCATGTTTGTAAGTCTGATTTGTTCTTAATTTGGACAAAGTGAGTCTTATACGCCTCTGACACAAATATACAATGTAAAGCGTGCCAATCCACCTGACTAAATCTCTGTCTCTGTTCCCCACACTGCCATCATGTGGCCAAAAACTGTAACTACATCTAAGAAAATGAATCTCATATGTGAAATGTAACAGTGTTACATTAAGTCTCTGCACTTTTAAAGCGTGAGGGGAATCCCAGACACCATTGTGTCTCAGAGCTGTTTTCCACCGTATTGGACTGTGAACTCTGTTTTGTTGAGGATTTTCAGAAATTAGGATTATTCACCATCAGGACAGATTTACAGAACAGACATTTACTATCATCATGCTCCTGCACTGATTCATTGAAACCGAACCATTTCTTCCACACACACATACATACAATACACCATACTTTAGACATTTTATACATTCACTATATAAGTATATACATATAATTTTATACATTCATATTCTATATAATTGTAAATATTACACGCGAGCTACTTCTGTGATTACAAATGTTTGTAGAACCGCGGCCCGTTTGTATCTGCGGAAATTCGTAGGTAGTTCCCTGTTAATTAGGTTTCTTAGTTAGCTAGCTAGTTCTGTTAATTTCTGTTAATACTCTTATGTTGTATGTATCACCTTGGTCCTGGAGGAATGTTGTTTCGTCTCACTGTGTACTGAACTGTATATGATTGAAGTGACAATAAAAGCCTACTTGTCTTGACTTGAAATTCGTAACTCGAATGTTCATAACTCAGGGGCGACCTGTAAAATGAACTCTCAGCACTAGCCATATCGTTTTTTTCTTGCTCTCAGTTTGTGCGTGAAAGAGAACAGACGCACCCAGGAATTTCCTCATGATGGCGTTGCTCTGCTTCAAGGCCTCGGCACGCTGCGCGGGGTCAAACACCAGCCAATCGATGATGTCGATCTTCTGACGATCCTCCTGATCAGCACGGAGAGAAGCAAGAGGAAGAGTCACATCAACCAAATGACATCATCTGTTTGTTTTTTGTTTTTATTAGAATGTTCTATATACATACTACACACAGTCTATAGATAGACAGATAGATAGATAGATAGAGTACTTTATTAATCACCACTGTAATGTGGGCGGGGCAAAGTAACACCCGCCAATCAAATTACATCATGTCTCTCAGACTGTTTGCAAATTAATGTAATGAAAGAATTTCAAATGTGTGCGTGTGTGTGTTACCGCTGTAGTGCCCATGTCTAGTGCAGGAGTGAGGTCATGGTGGGAGAACTCCTCTCCGTCTCTCTCTCTCACAGTCTCCACCACCATCTTAGTCACCGCCGCAACGTCCAGACCTGGAACACACACACACATGATTAGAATTAATAATGTTGATTAAAAGAACAGAGGATAAGTGAACATGACTAGGCCGAGTGTAGAGGACAGAAAGATATGAAGAGTCCAATTCATTTGATAAAAGTATATACAGACTAAAAATAAACTAAACTAAAGATTTAATGGCCACCAGGAAGAAAAACAAAACAGGTGATGGATGAGTGGAAAGACGCGTGTGTAAAAGATGTGTGGATGAGAGACAGATTAGACAGACAGATGAGTAAAAGACATTTAGCAAGAGGTTAGACAGACTCAAGGACGAGAGAAAGATGTATGAATAAACCAAAGGATGGAGTGATGGAGAAGGAAAAGGACGCGCTGGAGGATTAGCAAAATGATAGATGGATTAACAGGAAAGAGAGCAGATGGGGGAGTGAGAGGAACAGAAGAGAGAATAAGTAAAGGGACTGACAGACAGTCAGTAAGACAAGACAAAGGAGCTGATAGTGGACTTCAGCACAAAGCAGGAGAGGAACTACCAGAGAGTCCAGTGGTGAGAGTGAACAGCTTCAGATACCTCGGTGTTCACATCACGCAGGACCCGTCATGGTCCTGTCACGTCAACACCGTGGTGAAAAAGGCCCGACAGTGTCTCTACAACCTCACACACTTGAGAGACTTCAGACTGCCGCCGAGGTGCTCAGGAACTTCTACTCCTGCACCACAGAGAGCATCCTGACGGGAAACATCACGACCTAGTTCAGGAACAGCACCATGCAGGACAGACGAGCTCTACAGAGGGTGATGTGATCAGCTGAACGCATCATCCACACTGAGCTCCCTGACCTGCACTCATCTACAGCAAGCGGTGCTGGACCAAGGCCAGGAAGATCATGAAGGACCTCAGCCACCCCAGCAATGGACTGTTCTCTCTGTTGAGGTCAGGAAAGCGATTCCGCTCCGTGAAGACCAACAGAGAGAGACTGAGGAGGAGCTTCTTCCCACAGGAGATATGGTCTCTCATTTCTGCTCACTGCACAGTTATGGACACTTTATGGGCATTGCTCATCTGTCCACACATGCACATTTGCACATACCCCTGACATTCATGGACACTGTACATTTGCTCATTCAAGCACACTTGCACGTCGCAGACTATGGACATTTATGTATATACAGTGGATCCCTGGATTACGAGCACAATTCGTTCCGGAAGAGGGCTCATATTCCAAAACACTCGTAAACCAAATTGAATTTTCCCATAAGAAATAATGAAAACTCAAATTATTCGTTCCACAGCCCAAAAAAATAAATACATAAAAATAATTAATACAATATATAAAGTAAAAATAAAACAAATTAACCTGCACTTTACCTTAAAAAAAAAAGTAAAAATAAATCCTGACAGATAAGTTTTTCCGTTTGTGTGCGCAGGCGCCGTGTATTTGTGTGTGTGTGTGTGGAATTAGCCCCTCGCCTCGTCTTACACAGTAAAACTCCTCTTCCCTCCCCCCACCTGGCCTTTCACAAAAACACGCACAAAATCCAAAAAAATCATTGGCTCAGTTGTGAGCACGTGACGCTCGGTGTCAAAACAAGAGCGTATGCGTGACATGATGTGTAAACCAAGAATTGCTCTTTTTTCAAGTAAAAAATTTTGTAAAAATCTTTGCTCGTCTCTCTCTCTCTTGACAGTGTACATGTACACACTTTATTCTATTTCATCCAGTTCTGTAGAACAGAGTTTACAATCAAGCCGATAATAGTTCTCTATATTTGCTTAGATAAGTTTTTATATATTTGCTTATATTTTTATATTTTGTTCTATTTTCTATAGCTATGTTTTCCATAGTCTTTCCATACTTATTTTTATTTTATTCCATGACTTATTTCTTGTTGTAAACTGTTCTCTCTTTTTTTTTCCTCTTTACATTTTTTTTTTTTTTAAGATCACGAGCGGTCGTATAAGCAAATTTCACGGCATATCATACTGTGTATGACTGTGTATGAGACAAATAAAATTATAATTTGATTTACATTCGACTAACAGATAAAAGCATGAAAGGATGGACATGTTGAAAAAAAAAACATACAGATAGATAACAGATAGAAAATGATGTAAAGACCAGGAACCAAGGAAACCAGACTGGATCAGGGACCTGATGAACAAATATTCAGTATTCTGATCACAGAATGGAAAGATGAACTGATTTGTTCATGAATGAAGATGAAGAAGGATGGAGGGATGGTGAGAACTGGGACGAGAGACAGATCTGAGCAATGGATGAGCATGAAGTTGAATGTGTGGTGGATGAGCAGGAGGTTAGATGATGGATGGATGGATGCGGTGTCCTCCCTCACCAGCTTGTTCGGCGAGCTCCAGGCAGCGTCTGCGCTGTTCCGTCTCCGTCACCTCCTCCAGGAAGTGTGAGTACTGAGCCACGCCCATGTCAGCGGGCAGGTGACTCACGTAGAACGCTATGAGCTCCACCTGCTTCTCCTTCACCAGCAGAGAGATGTAGGCTTTCAGCACGTCCACACACACCTCCTCCTACACACACACACACACACACACACACACACACACACACACACACACACAGTTACTCTTAAAGATTCAATTTCACACAATAAAAAAAAGTCTGTATCTGGGTTTCATAAAGGAATCATTTATCCCACCAAGTAAAATACAACTTTTACAATGATGTGTGTGTGTGTGTGTGTGTGTGTGTGTGTGTACCTTCAGCTGCATGCCCAGACTGCGATAGAACAGCACCAGGTGGGTCATGAAGCGCAGTAGATGAGATGGTAGTGGAGTTGTCTTTCCTAACCAATCACCAAACTCTTCCAGAAGACCTGCAACACACACACACACACACACATACATACATACACACACTCAGACTGTGTCTTTACACACGTCTGTACATACACACTGCCCCAATCTAACATTATTACCATCCAAGTCTCCGAGGATGACGAACTTCTGAATAATGTGATAGTGCTCCTTGGTTGCTTCCAGAACTCTCTGTCCAACACACACACACACACACACACACACACACACGTTAAATATTAGGATCAAATCACAAACACTTGAGAAATGTTATAGGACAAATCTACAGCGAGCCTGACCTTTGACTCGGTTGCTTGTAGATCCTCAAATACTTTCTCTATCGTCCAACTGAAAGAGAAAGAACAAAAAGATCTAAATCTAAACTCTGTGTCTAGTACAGATTTTAACATTACAAGAACTTTATCCGGAGGTCAGTGGAGGAGGAGTGAAGTAACTCATTCAAAATGGACAACTCGGTTTGTTCTCTTAAGGAATGAGATTAATGAAGCAATTTTTCCCAGGGTAGAAACATGAACGTGATTTCTGCGAGTGCTCACCTGGCTTCCAGGTATTCTCTGGGAAGCTCTTCCAGTTCCTCGTGGCTCAGCCCTGAGGAACGGAGCTCCTGCTCCAACAACGAGTCGACCATCACACGGAAGTACGCCCATACTGTATCCTCCCACGACTCGCACACGGGCAACAACTGTTGGTATAAACACAGGTTAAAGTGAAACCACTATCACTGGCTTCATTTACATTTCTGGCATTCGGCAGACGCCCTTGTCTGGGAGGCGGAAACAACATTACTGCAGCTAGGAGAAGAAACACGGGATTATTTATGGCGATCCGGATATACGACAATCAGATACATGTTTCAAGAAGAACAGAAAAATAATTCTGGACTAATCATCGATCCACAGAAGAGGAGCTGGGAGCTCATAGACTAGAGACAGATTCAAACGGATAAATGAAACTAATAATTTGGGACTTTTAGGATAACTTGTGCAAACCACAATACTGAGGTAAGAAGTCCTTGCAGAACATTTTATTATAATATAGCCTGAAACTGCTAGCTGGAGTGTGAACCATGGCTGACGAAAGAGAGAGAATACTCCGTCCCTTCTGCATAGATTACCCAAATGGACTGGATGATGAAGAAAGGAAAGCGTACAAACGCCAGTACCTGAGAGATCACCCAGAAACTCTCGTAGTAGATTACCGCCAAAAAGGCGTATACTCAAATTTGCTGTTTTATACAGGACGCCCTGATGATTGGCACAGAGCTCTTTGTACCCACTTCCCTCAAAATACAACAAAGAGGATCCAGGACAGCAGACAGATAAAAATAAAAGAAAATGGCAATGCTCGTCCTTCTCTGACTGTGAATATCTACGATACTGGAACGATCATGTTCCAGGCCAGTCAAGTCAGGCTCTGTACTGTTCCAGATGACTTTAACGCTATAAAAAAACATGTATAAGCAGAAGGGGAGCGGGGCGGGGCGGGGACACTCGGGGACGAGCAGGGGCACAAAGAAAATGTTTCAAGAGCTTTAACAGGAGCCTGAGGAGAAAAGACTCGCTCCTGCTCACCCACGATGTCCCGAGCTCGAACGACCAAGTCCCCAGGATAACTCATTTTTTTATTAGAGCTTTTTCTGTTTATTTGTTTCATTTTAAGTCCATTGCGGTGGTGGTGTACAGAGGAGAAATGACAAAACCCGTCGCTGTTCAAATCCCTACAGACCCGTCTCTTTACCTGATCATCTGTTCTATACACATGTTAACTGCGTGCGAGAGTAAATCTTACACGACTCTGAACTGACCGCTCTCTAAAACAACAACCTATGAAGAAAACCAAAGCGTCTGGGATTAAACGTCCAGCAGCTCCAGGCTTGTTCCGACACCTACGGGTGGACTATGTGGACCAAGTCTCTCAGATACTCGGATGTCTGAGATGTGGTGGACAGATTAAGATGGGTGGAGATCCAGATACACGCAGTAATGAAAGGAAAAGTAAAAAAAAAAACCACACTTGTTTCATTCCAAACATATGAAGTTGATGAACCAGTTCAAAAGACGGAGCAACGAGATGTTTTCATGTCGGTCAGGTGACGTACAGTACTGGTGACCTCCCCCTGAGAAATGTTTAATATTTTATATGAATTTATTATTGTATATTGATAATATATAAACTCAAATGTTTTTTATATCCTGATGAATATTATACATTTTAAACTCTAAGTTTTATTTGGTGACTGGTGTTTGGAGAAACCTTTATAATTATATATAAAATGTAATTAAGAGCTGTTAAACATCGCCCAGCCGTAACGCTTACACCTTAACACTGATCATCAATCGTTATATCCCGGTTAAACTGGTGACTGAGGCTCACCCACGCCTGCGAGAACCAAAGGCCAGCCTGACCCGGATCCGATGGACATCGGTGGACAGTCCGATCCACGGTGGCTGCACCCGCAACCCACAGCAGCCAAAAGATCCGCCGCCGACGCCCTGGTGCAGAACACCAGAGCAACAACACAACAGACCCTGGAGGTCGGGTGGAGTCATGACCCGAGGAAGCAGAACCGTCCCGGGAACAACCACAATACTGGGACTGATGTTTGTAATGTTGTGGCTGATCGATGTATATTAATCAATTAACATTTAATCCACATTTATTTATTTACTTATTAACATATATTAATATGTATTGTCTTTAGTTATTCATGTAATTTATCTAAAAAGGTGGCAGGGAATTATAATTGCATGTTGTTATGACCGTCATAATGTTTAAAACTGACACAGACCATACCTGGTTCTGAGAATTTATATTACGCATATGAGAATGTGTTAAAAAAAATAAGACATGTGTGGTCCGATCTACTCCGAATAAGACATGTGTGGTCCGATCTACTCCGAATAAGACATGTGTGGTCCGATCTACTCCGAATAAGACATGTGTGGTCCGATCTACTCCGAATAAGACATGTGTGGTCCGATCTACTCCGAATAAGACATGTGTGGTCCGATCTACTCCGAATAAGACATGTGTGGTCCGATCTACTCCGAATAAGACATGTGTGGTCCGATCTACTCCGAATAAGACATGTGTGGTCCGATCTACTCCGAATAAGACATGTGTGGTCCGATCTACTCCGAATAAGACATGTGTGGTCCGATCTACTCCGAATAAGACATGTGTGGTCCGATCTACTCCGAATAAGACATGTGTGGTCCGATCTACTCCGAATAAGACATGTGTGGTCCGATCTACTCCGAATAAGACATGTGTGGTCCGATCTACTCCGAATAAGACATGTGTGGTCCGATCTACTCCGAATAAGACATGTGTGGTCCGATCTACTCCGAATAAGACATGTGTGGTCCGATCTACTCCGAATAAGACATGTGTGGTCCGATCTACTCCGAATAAGACATGTGTGGTCCGATCTACTCCGAATAAGACATGTGTGGTCCGATCTACTCCGAATAAGACATGTGTGGTCCGATCTACTCCGAATAAGACATGTGTGGTCCGATCTACTCCGAATAAGACATGTGTGGTCCGATCTACTCCGAATAAGACATGTGTGGTCCGATCTACTCCGAATAAGACATGTGTGGTCCGATCTACTCCGAATAAGACATGTGTGGTCCGATCTACTCCGAATAAGACATGTGTGGTCCGATCTACTCCGAATAAGACATGTGTGGTCCGATCTACTCCGAATAAGACATGTGTGGTCCGATCTACTCCGAATAAGACATGTGTGGTCCGATCTACTCCGAATAAGACATGTGTGGTCCGATCTACTCCGAATAAGACATGTGTGGTCCGATCTACTCCGAATAAGACATGTGTGGTCCGATCTACTCCGAATAAGACATGTGTGGTCCGATCTACTCCGAATAAGACATGTGTGGTCCGATCTACTCCGAATAAGACATGTGTGGTCCGATCTACTCCGAATAAGACATGTGTGGTCCGATCTACTCCGAATAAGACATGTGTGGTCCGATCTACTCCGAATAAGACATGTGTGGTCCGATCTACTCCGAATAAGACATGTGTGGTCCGATCTACTCCGAATAAGACATGTGTGGTCCGATCTACTCCGAATAAGACATGTGTGGTCCGATCTACTCCGAATAAGACATGTGTGGTCCGATCTACTCCGAATAAGACATGTGTGGTCCGATCTACTCCGAATAAGACATGTGTGGTCCGATCTACTCCGAATAAGACATGTGTGGTCCGATCTACTCCGAATAAGACATGTGTGGTCCGATCTACTCCGAATAAGACATGTGTGGTCCGATCTACTCCGAATAAGACATGTGTGGTCCGATCTACTCCGAATAAGACATGTGTGGTCCGATCTACTCCGAATAAGACATGTGTGGTCCGATCTACTCCGAATAAGACATGTGTGGTCCGATCTACTCCGAATAAGACATGTGTGGTCCGATCTACTCCGAATAAGACATGTGTGGTCCGATCTACTCCGAATAAGACATGTGTGGTCCGATCTACTCCGAATAAGACATGTGTGGTCCGATCTACTCCGAATAAGACATGTGTGGTCCGATCTACTCCGAATAAGACATGTGTGGTCCGATCTACTCCGAATAAGACATGTGTGGTCCGATCTACTCCGAATAAGACATGTGTGGTCCGATCTACTCCGAATAAGACATGTGTGGTCCGATCTACTCCGAATAAGACATGTGTGGTCCGATCTACTCCGAATAAGACATGTGTGGTCCGATCTACTCCGAATAAGACATGTGTGGTCCGATCTACTCCGAATAAGACATGTGTGGTCCGATCTACTCCGAATAAGACATGTGTGGTCCGATCTACTCCGAATAAGACATGTGTGGTCCGATCTACTCCGAATAAGACATGTGTGGTCCGATCTACTCCGAATAAGACATGTGTGGTCCGATCTACTCCGAATAAGACATGTGTGGTCCGATCTACTCCGAATAAGACATGTGTGGTCCGATCTACTCCGAATAAGACATGTGTGGTCCGATCTACTCCGAATAAGACATGTGTGGTCCGATCTACTCCGAATAAGACATGTGTGGTCCGATCTACTCCGAATAAGACATGTGTGGTCCGATCTACTCCGAATAAGACATGTGTGGTCCGATCTACTCCGAATAAGACATGTGTGGTCCGATCTACTCCGAATAAGACATGTGTGGTCCGATCTACTCCGAATAAGACATGTGTGGTCCGATCTACTCCGAATAAGACATGTGTGGTCCGATCTACTCCGAATAAGACATGTGTGGTCCGATCTACTCCGAATAAGACATGTGTGGTCCGATCTACTCCGAATAAGACATGTGTGGTCCGATCTACTCCGAATAAGACATGTGTGGTCCGATCTACTCCGAATAAGACATGTGTGGTCCGATCTACTCCGAATAAGACATGTGTGGTCCGATCTACTCCGAATAAGACATGTGTGGTCCGATCTACTCCGAATAAGACATGTGTGGTCCGATCTACTCCGAATAAGACATGTGTGGTCCGATCTACTCCGAATAAGACATGTGTGGTCCGATCTACTCCGAATAAGACATGTGTGGTCCGATCTACTCCGAATAAGACATGTGTGGTCCGATCTACTCCGAATAAGACATGTGTGGTCCGATCTACTCCGAATAAGACATGTGTGGTCCGATCTACTCCGAATAAGACATGTGTGGTCCGATCTACTCCGAATAAGACATGTGTGGTCCGATCTACTCCACTACTCCATACAAGACATGTGTGGTCCGAGCTACTCCATACAAGACATGTGGTCCGATCTACTCCACTACTCCAGATAAGACATGTGTGGTCCGAGCTACTCCGAATAAGACATGTGTGGTCCGAGCTACTCCATACAAGACATGTGGTCCGATCTACTCCACTACTCCAGATAAGACATGTGTGGTCCGAGCTACTCCGAATAAGACATGTGTGGTCCGAGCTACTCCGAAAAAGACGTGTGGTCCGATCTACTCCACTACTCCGAATAAGACATGTGTGGTCCGAGCTACTCCGAAAAAGACATGTGTGGTCCGATCTACTCCGAAAAAGACATGTGTGGTCCGATCTACTCCGAAAAAGACATGTGTGGTCCGATCTACTCCGAAAAAGACATGTGTGGTCCGATCTACTCCGAAAAAGACATGTGTGGTCCGATCTACTCCGAAAAAGACATGTGTGGTCCGATCTACTCCGAAAAAGACATGTGTGGTCCGATCTACTCCGAAAAAGACATGTGTGGTCCGATCTACTCCGAAAAAGACATGTGTGGTCCGATCTACTCCGAAAAAGACATGTGTGGTCCGATCTACTCCGAAAAAGACATGTGTGGTCCGATCTACTCCGAAAAAGACATGTGTGGTCCGATCTACTCCGAAAAAGACATGTGTGGTCCGATCTACTCCGAAAAAGACATGTGTGGTCCGATCTACTCCGAAAAAGACATGTGTGGTCCGATCTACTCCGAAAAAGACATGTGTGGTCCGATCTACTCCGAAAAAGACATGTGTGGTCCGATCTACTCCGAAAAAGACATGTGTGGTCCGATCTACTCCGAAAAAGACATGTGGGGTCCGATCTACTCCGAAAAAGACATGTGTGGTCCGATCTACTCCGAAAAAGACATGTGTGGTCCGATCTTCTCCGAAAAAGACATGTGTGGTCCGATCTACTCCGAAAAAGACATGTGTGGTCCGATCTACTCCGAAAAAGACATGTGTGGTCCGATCTACTCCGAAAAAGACATGTGTGGTCCGATCTACTCCGAAAAAGACATGTGTGGTCCGATCTACTCCGAAAAAGACATGTGTGGTCCGATCTACTCCGAAAAAGACATGTGTGGTCCGATCTACTCCGAAAAAGACATGTGTGGTCCGATCTACTCCGAAAAAGACATGTGTGGTCCGATCTACTCCGAAAAAGACATGTGTGGTCCGATCTACTCCGAAAAAGACATGTGTGGTCCGATCTACTCCGAAAAAGACATGTGTGGTCCGATCTACTCCGAAAAAGACATGTGTGGTCCGATCTACTCCGAAAAAGACATGTGTGGTCCGATCTACTCCACTACTCCATATAAGACATGTGTGGTCCGATCTACTCCACTACTCCATATAAGACATGTGTGGTCCGAGCTACTCCATATAAGACATGTGTGGTCCGATCTACTCCACTACTCCAGATAAGATATGTGTGGTCCGATCTACTCCATACAAGACATGTGTGATCCGATCTACTCCATACAAGACATGTGTGGTCCGAG
Source organism: Clarias magur (assembly GCA_013621035.1). NCBI lineage: Eukaryota > Metazoa > Chordata > Actinopteri > Siluriformes > Clariidae > Clarias > Clarias magur. The sequence continues at coordinate 66,851 of QNUK01000686.1, forward strand.
CTACTCCATACAAGACATGTGTGGTTCGATCTACTCCACTACTCCAGATAAGATATGTGTGGTCCGATCTACTCCACTACTCCATAAAAGACATGTGTGGTCCGATCTACTCTGAATAAGACATCTGTGGTCCGATCTACTCTGTATAATTTTCCAGAATTAAAAGGTCAACATGGTCCTCCGATTTTAATGGAGACAGAGTGAAACAGGTCTGGAAATGGAAAGGAGATAGATGAGTCAGTCACAGCAGTATGAAATTCCCACCTCCTCAGCCATCCTCCAACAGCACACCTTCCACACACACCGATGAGGATTCCCCTCTACTGACTGCAGCTCCATCCCGCCTACACACACACACACACACACACACACACACACACACACACAGAGCAAAAGACATAATGAACACTACTGAGTGAAAAGACAGTTGGTTCAGTATATAATAGAATTCAGCAAATTAAATTCCCATGTCTGTTTGTGTGTTTGTGTGTGTCCTGACCTTCAGTGTAGTTCGGGTCATGATAAAGTTTCCAGCCTTCCAGTGTGGCAGCGCGCCAGGCCTGACCACAGCGCTTACACAGTCTCTGAGCCTGCAGATAGACAAACACACACACACACACACACACACACAGTTATTTAATAAAAATAACACACTGTAATAAATTATTCTGCCTGTCTCTCTCTCTCCATCAATCTTTATCTTTCTCTCTCTCTCTCACTTCCTGTCTGTTTCCTCCTTTTTTTCATTTCCGGTCTGTCTGTCTTCTCACTTTTTTCAACCTTTTCTCTCGTTCTTGTATCTGTACATTTCTCCAGATCTGTCCGTCTGTGTCCTGTGCTCACTCAGTCTCTGTTTGGCGGTCCCTGTCTCACTTCTCTCATACTATCCCTCCATATATCTCATCGTGTGTCTCTTTATCTGCCCGTCTTTTCTCACACACACCGACCCCTCACTCACATCAAACACTTTTATATGCGAGTAATCAGCGCCTCCCTTTTTAATTTTCTTTTCATTTTTGTAACACTGCTTTGAGACAATGACCATTGTTAAAAGCGCTATAGAAATAAAATAAAATTGAATTGAGTTAAACTGGGTAGAACATTTAAGAGCAGACGATTTTCACTGAGAAGCCTGAGAATGATCTCATTTCATCAGGAGAACCAGAACTCAGTCAGGAGAAATACACACACACACACACACACCTCGTCGGTCATGCCTGCGCGGATGAGTGTGTAGAGGTATCTGAGCAGACGGGCGTCGTCCTCGCGGTCCAGGTCTGCCAGCGGGCGTTTCTGTCTGAGGGGGGCGTCTGGGTCGAGCTCGGTCACCAGCGGCCTGCTGAAGGACATGCTCGCCTGATCTCTCCTCAGCTTCAGAGTGTGCAGAGTATTCTCCCTACACACACACACACACACACACACACACACACACACACACTAAGCACTCCTGTGTGGTGCTGTTACAGTAAACTAATCCACAGGTCCAGGTGTGTGTTCCTCACCAGTACACAGACTTGGCGTAGTACTCGATGTTATCTGAGAAATCACCGATCTCGTCTTTGGCGATGCTCTCGAGCCAGTCCACTACCAGCTGCGCAAGCACACACACACAGAGTCAGGTGGCAATATTTACACTAGATTTCATGTGTGTGTGTGTGTGTGTGTGTGTGTGTGTGTATGCACAGTGATGAGTCTTAAAATCAAAACCATGGATCTGATGGTGCACACACAGTTCATTTAGACATTTTTTCCCCAATGAAGATCTATTCAAAAAATTATTCTTTTCATCACTTTGTCCAAAAAACGGAGGTGATTGTTGACCGATTTGTTTTAGATTTCAATTTTGGTGGTATGATGGTAACTGAGGAAGCAAACAAAAACAAATCCTTTGTACAGAACAATCAATAACGCCGTTACACTTCATCAGTCTAAAACTGTACTACTGTGGTTTTAAGTAACACGACGCCCTCAGAAGGTACGAGAGCTCTTTTTACAAATTTATTAATGGAATACGTGAAATTATAACTGTATACAGTTTGTGTATGATGCGTGTGTGCGCGCGCGCGCGTGTGTGTACCTGGCTCTGTCGAACCATGCTGTCCCTCTGAAAGAACTGCTCCATTATAGACTTCTCACTTTCACTAGGAGACTGATACACAACACATCATTACTCACACACACACACACACACACAAAGCTATATTTAGATTTCATTCAGTTTAAAGAGGAAGTGTTCATCACTTACAGTTATATCCAACATCAGTCCGTCCTCCATCGCCGTCTGAATTCTGTCCCTGAGAGAGACAGAGAGAGACAGTTAATTGGTTGTACTCAGTGTGATGTCTGAAATCTCTCTGCAATCGCAGTACTATCATCAATCTTCTCAAGCCTCAGGGAGAACCGTGTGTGTGTGTGTACCTGTACAGTGAGTTGATGAGTCTCCAGGTGACGGTCTCCTGCTGCAGGAGCCAGGTGATGCTGGCTGTTTTAGATGATTTCTGCTGACTGGAGGACGAGCGCAGGACCAGCTTCTGCAGAGTGTTCACCTGAAACACACACACACACACATCACAAACACTGTACACTGCTCCTCAGTATGTAACAATGAACAGAACAGTGTGTGTGTGTATGTGTGTACCTTGTCCTGACAAATTGTCTCATAGTCCTCCAGGAGATCAAAGACAGCAGTGGAGGAGTGACGCAGGTACGACTGTAGAAACTCAGGGAACAGGCCGAGTGACGCTGGGGGGGGGAGGGATCATAAAGTCAGAGAGTGTATTTGTGTGTGTGTGTGTGTGTGTGTGTGTAAGTAAGAGAGTGTGTGCACGTGAGTGTACCAGCCTCTCCTGGATCTTCTTCCTTCAGCATGACGGCGCTCATGTTCATCTCGTCTGTGAAGCTGCCGTCTCCGCGGACAGACAGAGGGGACGGGTACAGACTGTTCGTCCAGTCGCTGTCATCCAGGTTCTGCAATTTTCACACACACAGACACACACACACTCGTTTCCACTATCCACTATCGATTGATCATGTTATTAAACGTGATATCAGTGCGTGTGTGACTCTCACCATGCTGATGCTGCCTTTGGGCCGTGGCGTGTGCACGAAGCGAGACGTCCTGCTCCCCGTTCCCAAGATGGCCGACACGTCCGGGTTCTTAAGCGCACTTCTCGGGGTCACTGCAAACAACAACGCGGTATATAAGTCACGGCTCGATACGGGCGAATCCGGTGATTCCTTTACACTGATCGTTCTCTTACACGCGTGTTTGAGGAGAGAGCCGGGCGTCTGACGCAGCAGGGGTCGCGCCGGGGTCGCCATCTCGCCGACGCCTGCCGAAGGAGACTCATCCTGTGCGGGAGGAACTGAAGGACGCGGTTAAGAAGCAAAACGCACCGATAATAGCAAAATTATAATACCGTGACTATTTAAGACGATGTTTAGAGAAACGTTGTGATAAATCTGCTTTGTGTGAGAGAGAGAAAGAAATTCCCAGAGTGAATGAATTTAAAAACGACAGACGGTAGGACCCTGGGGAGACTCGTGCTTGGGTCAGAAAGCACCGCAATCCTACTCAGAAAAATAATTTATTTGTTTTAAACCTTTTTAAAGACTTCACATGTATGAGATGCGTGTGTGCATGTGGTGTTCAGTAAGGATACACGCCACCTTCTTGTGTGAGCTTTTCCGTCGGGCGGCTCGCGTCACTTCTGATTCTCGGACCACCGGAGAGTTCAGCCAGCTCTGACCCCTACACACACACACACACACAGAGATAGAGAGAGAGCATATCAGGAGAAGTCTTGTAACACACCTCGACTTTTCTCAGGCGTACGAGAGTCGCTCAGTTCTGATTCACTAAAAGGCGTCGACTCATTCGGCTCCAAAAGACGACTCCTCATCTTCTCTATGCTTTAATATCTTCAAATACTTCTACTGTAGAGCGAAAACATCCGAGAGCCGCTCAGACCAGATCTCACTCCATCGAGCTGAGTGATGTGGGTGGAGTCAGATCTGATTGAATCTGATCCGGCTCCTCCTACCTATCTTGACCTGTGTGAAGTTGTACATTGAGTAAGTGTGACGGTCAGGGTTTAGGATTTTATAACTCCTGGACATTTTATGGTTCTGCAGCAGGAATTCCCTCAATTAGCCGGATATTCTGACAATTCAGGATTTTCCAGTTAAACACGTCACACGGGATGGGGATGCGGGTGACCTGGCATGTCTTAGCATTTTTATCTAGACAGAGAAAAGAACTAAAGTACTTAAAACTACTTTTATGTGATTTAATTAATTTAATCTCAGATCGACTCTGAGCCGAATGAACCGGTTCACTTTTACAAAGTGAATAAATGAAAATAAATAAAGCTCAGAGAGTGGGTAAAGCTTTCCAACTATTTCCATTAACGCCACATGACAAGATGTGAAAAGAATAAGAATAATTTAATTCTGAATGCAAAAAAATGATCCCAATCGATGCGAGTCGACTCAAATGAGTCGGTTCAAAGAGTCGACTCATTCGAGCACAACACAACACACGCCTGAATCTAGGATTTAAACCGAAAAACAAAGCTCTGAAATATATATATATATATATATTTTTAATGGTAACGGATACGTTTGATTTCTTACATGCTTATTTCTATATGTAAATTTTAGTTTAGTTTGAACTAAATAGCATAACAGTACATAACAGTTTTCTTAACTGACGTAAACTTGTCTAACAAGCAAGATTCTCATTGTTGTGCAAATGTTTATTCAATGTCAGACATGAGCTATTAACTCTCGTTTGTTTTATAAATTTAAAATATATGTGTAAATACTAACTTTAAACCCCAGTGAATTTTGACATGTGCGGTTTAGCTAGTTAGCTAGCATATTAGCAAGCTAACAAAATCAGAGCGCTTTTTCAGTTAACCACTCTGAGCTTCAGTCTTAAGCGAGTAAAACATTTACAAACATTTACAAACATAACAAAAAAATAAAAGTATGATCTTTTACCACTCCATGGTGACTGTAAGTGAGTCTTAGCTGTGATTAGCCAGCGGTTTGTAACACGGCTAGTTTTGCGCCTTCGCGTCCTCAGAATGAGTTCTGTCCCAAACCGCACTCAATTCCTAATCATAGTGCACTACGTAGGGTGTTTAAACACTGAAGAAGAGCGCACGGATATAGGAAGTGTTTAGTGAATTGGGATTCAACCTGCTTCTTCGTTGGTTTTTACTAGCCACTCTTGAGGAGATTTTAATGGTATGGCTCAGCCGCGACATCTAGAGGCGAGAATAAACAATAACGTGCGTATTAAACATGATACATGATCTTAAGCACACTGAATAAATAATAAAGTTGAATATACTGTATATAAATATATTACAAATGAATGACAAATAATCGTGCTAAGACAAAATTATACCAACATTGTTAACCTTTCCAGAGGCAAAATATTAGGAGCTTTATTGCTCATCTAATTTCTGATTTGTTTTATTTTTTTTTATTTTGGTGTATACAGTATATTCCATAAGTATTCACCCCTTGTACTTTTAAACATTTTGTAGTGTTACTAGTGGATATCTGACTATAATCCACATCACTTTAACACTGGTAGCACATTCTGAGACACTGATTTAACGTTGTCCGTCAACCTGCCAGTCAACTAGTTAAATTAACCAGTTTATTAAATAAAATATGCAACAACAACAACAAAAAAAAACACCCAAATAATAATAAATAAATAAATAGATAAATAGAAACTTTTGCTATTAAAGATAGACCCAGAAGTGGTTTGGAGTGGTAGCAGGGATTTATGGGTGGGACACTGCAGCACTAAAGCAGTGAAACGTGCCGTAGCTTTGGTATGCAGACACGTGGTGAGTGTGAGTACAGGAGGAGAGACGGGTGGACGGGACAGGATTACATCATGCACCTGTCCTGAAGTCTGAATGAGAAAAGAGGAGGGGCGCGTCCGGGTGGCGAAAACCTACAAGTGATACGGAAGCAGTAAACCTCACCGTGCTGTGCTCTCAAACGCGGGAGGAAGGAAAACAAAAAACTAAATCAGACTTCATTTCTTGTAATTCCGTAGATTTTTCACAATTCCAAATTCTTTCTCTTTATTCAACATTATTTCTTGCAGTTATAATTTTTCTTTATTCTGATTGAATGATCTCACAGGTGCACTTTTTATTTTCTGATTCAGATTTTTCCCCTGTATTTGGTTCTGATGTTCATTTCAACACGTCCGCGTGTTTTTCCTCGCAGTTCTTCGTCCCATCGGGCCGCGTCGGCACTTCCGCAGTACGTTGGCTCAAGAAAGTCGAAGTCTGAAGCTGAAAACCTCATCAAATCAAACTTGTCCGTGACTTTAGCCAGTGATGAGAAAGTTTACTGCAGACGAAACATTTCAGTCTCACGAGCAGCTCAGAAACGAACACGATCTCTCCAATCATTCAGCAGTTATCATCACTCCAGCCGTTTAATCATCCGAGTCAGAGCCATGCGGCAAAATTGTCTTCTTGGTTTTTTTATTTGCTTGTTTACGTTTTCTAATAAACTTCTCTGAGAGTTATCGATTTCTAACATCTGCGCTTTATGAATCGGTATTTGTGTGAATTACGTTTTATGAGCCGCTTCTGAAACTAAAATGTAACCACTTCATTGGATCTGAAATCAAATCTAAACTCAGAATCAACACCAGAACTGAAGGCTTCATCAACAGACAGATTCTGTGTCGTTTACATACAAATAATAATAATAATAATAATAATAATAATAATAATAACAATAATGAAACAAAAACCACAAGAGACTTTTCCTGAACACGTTTTACACCATCGCAAGGTTTTATTAATTTTTTTTATGTATTTATTTGACATTATTTCTCAGGATTTGTACAATAAACACGTCGTCCTGCAAAAGTCGTTATAACCGTAGAGCTGTGTTTCGTAAAAAATAGCTGATGTACAGTCTTTGTGTGTGAGAGAGAGAGAGAGAACAGTACATTGTGTGTGTGTGTGTGTGTGTGTGTGTGTGTAGTGTTGTCTAATAATATAGAATGTTACACAGTGATTGAGAATCCAGTCCCTCATCATCATCATCATCATCCACACACAGAGAAGCGTGACGATCATCAGATGCATTAGAAGCCTCGCGTACGTATTAGTGATGTCATAACAGCCTGAAAGGAAACGTTCTGGACCGTAATAAAATTAAGGAAATACAAGGAAACTGTGTGTGTGTGCGCACATGTTAAAGTAAAATAATCAACATCAGGATGGTGTGATGAAGCGGAGTCAGAAGGTGTGTTTACACTGACCCTAATATCCCCTTAATAATAAGAATATTCGCCCAACCAGAATAAACCTGCATCATGTGACCGACTCGGTCGGAATACAAATAATAATAACTAGTCTTAACCGATCTGAGTGAATTTGAAGGGAAGTGAAGGGGGGCGGGGGGGTGTAAACATTTGATAATCCGTACATTTGGTAACTATTATCCTTGTACACACCCGCCGTGTGATCGGAGCGTTGGAATAAACGTACACTTTCTCTACACGCTTGCCGCACACTAGTGATGTGTCATTCATGAATGAGTCGTTCTTTCTGAACGAGTCTTTAATGTGACTCAGAAGAGCGAGTCGTCTCATGTTCTGCTCGGCCGCATGCACAAACCATCGCAAAACCTGCGTAGGTTATGTACAGGAAACAGAAAAGAGTCGTTACCTTTGAGTCTTTGGTCTGAATCGTTCGTTCTTTTGTCACGTGACTCCCACAGACGCTATGCAGTGCGATAGATTCAAAAGAACGAACGACTCGGACCAGAAGATATGATGTTGAGCTGCTCATTCTGTTTATTATAATATGTCCTTAGCGACATTGTAATATTTTCATTACTGGAATTAGAGCCAACATGTGTGTATGTAGACGTGTTTACTGAAAATGTAACACTTTATTTTATTTCTGGTCAAAAGAACGAAATGAACGAAATGACTCAAAAAAAGATTCGTTCATTTTGATGAACGAGATTCAACGAGCCGAGTCACTAAAATGATTCCAACGTCCCATCACTAGCCCACGCGGGGGGACGTGTTTAAATCTTAGCTTCTGTTAAATAACCAATCACAGAGGAGACTGAACTCTTCTAGCCAATCATAATGCAGAAGGCGGGACTTACTGAGAGAAAAAAAAAGGCGGGAAGCCTGATCGAGCGTCCTGGAGAACCTGGAGAAAAAAGACCGTTTTCTGTCGTCTTCTTCTTCTTTGTGAGCCGCTTTGTTTACACGCCGCATTAAAACGCGTCAGATCAGCCGCGTGTGAACCGTTCAGGTGGAACCTTTAATCAGAACCAGCGCTGACGTGCTCTTCATGTAAACAGACCAGGAAGCGGATTATTTTCCCTACAAACAGGAAAGTAGTGCTTTATTCCTCTTATACCACAGCAAGTACAGAATGCTAGAGCTACGTCCTGTTTACGCGTTTACAGAATCCCGGGAACGACGGCTGACGGGCGTCACGTTAAATGTAGCGATAAACACATAAAACACAGACTGAAAGCCGCAACGTCGTCCGTCTGGCCGCGGCGTACGAGGAATAAAACTCTCCTGCTGTTCGAGGAAGAGACTCTGCTTCAGGGCTGAAACCGCGCGACTCCGCCTCCTCACACCAGCCTGCTGTAAATTATTTACTTACAACACCACACACACACACACACACACACACACACACACACACACACACACACACACGAAGACTAATTAATAAGGTCATTTTTCCTGTTGGGTTGGAATGAATTTGTAGATATTCGACGTCCAGTTTCTCTACAGTAGGATATATTTGTGACGTGACGTGACGTGACATGATGTGGAGCTTCACGTCACTTCACGTTAAACTGGTTCAAAAATAACAGATTCGATTTCTGTTTATTCGCCTGGTGAATATAAAAGTCCTGATTTTGTTCCATCAACCACAACGCTCCTCATCCAGCGTCAGATTTCTCCAGTACAGGTGCATAAAGGTGCGTGTGTGTGTGTGTGTGTGTGTGTGTGTGTGTGTGTGTGTGTGCATTGATGACGTGATACACACTGCTACATTGCACTGTTTTTTGTTTTGTTTTTGTGAAAATCTTTACCATGAAGTCGGAGAAGGATTTCTGTGTAGCGTGAAGCCCTTAAAATAATAATAATAATAACAATAATAATAATAATAATAATAATAATAATAATAATAATAATCATAATAATAATAATAAAGTTGAGCTCTTTAAAGGGAAACGTTACAGCAGGGGAATGACACGTCTGATCATATCCAATGTTAGACGCTCGGCTCCTGCTCGACACAAGGCTGGGAAACCAGGAACAGAAATTATTATTATTTTTTTAATCTGTAATCTCAGAGATTTTTGTTTAGCATTCACTTCTCGGTGGCCCCGGCGCGCTCATGATGAGCTACACATGCGTTTGTGAGACAGATCATTTCTTAGGCACTCCCCATCAATATATATAATAACGTACAGTATTTTAATATATCCATAACATTCATTTAGATAACGATAACAGTTAATTTATTTAAAATATTTTTTTTTTTACCTGACAATCAAATCAATTACATCATAAGACATTTTTGCATATTTAAGAAAATAAACAAAAATAAATTACGTGGAAAATGAAAAATGCATATATATATATTTTTTTTCCTCTTAAAGTGACACGAAAAATAAAACAGTCCCTCGTTATTAAATGCCGTTCATGAAATAGGTATATTTAGAATAAAATAAAAATTTGATATAAAGTTTGATATATAAAGTGTGTCATCATCAATTTGATAAATATAAAATTCTTTTTCTCATAGATTTATTTGTATATTTATTTATTTGTTTATTTATTTATTTATTTATATTTATACGTCTGTGTATTTTTTTGTGTATGAAAATAAAAACTACTATAATAACATTATATATTGTAGTAGCTGGAATTTTCGAAACCCTGCCTTCATGTGAAAATAACATCTAGGATCTGTTTATGATACACATTCAGGAACGATGATTTAAAAAAAAAACAATCTGGGATCAACTAAAATCTATATCTAAAAAAAAAAAAAAAAACATATTTTACTGTTAATTTATTGGGACAAAAAGGTGCATAAACATGATGTTGTATCTGTTTAAGTTCAAATGCTTCACCAGAAAAAAAAAAAAAACCCTTCAGCCAATCAGAGCTGAAGGTGGGCGGGGCTATGTAAATCCATCCGCTGTAATAAAGTTCTGTTTTATCATCGTCACATACAAACTAATTTAGCCGTAAATCCGTCGTAGAAGTGTTTACAAAAAATATCGTTTGGTGTCTTATAAGAAGCAAATTCCAATATTTTAAAAAAAATGACTAACGATTAATAAGTTAAATTGATTTTATATCCAAATGATGCTGCGCAGTTTAAATCTGTAATCGCTAGTTCCATCAGAAGAAAAGTAATGGCACCCCGGAAAAGGAGGAATACTTTTGCAAGCTTTCACCGTTCAGTCGTCGTTTCCTGCCCTGTTTGCCTTTTATGGTATTGTGTGGGCGTGGCCGAACGCATACGCCATGAAGTTGCTCGAGTGATTTATAGCATTTATCAGCATTTCATTGACGTCCGCGCACGAGGACGAAGAGGAAAATTAGCGCAAATGAAGAAACATTTAATTTAATAAAGTAAATGAGTGTTTTTTGGGGAAAGAAATACATGAGGCGTGATGATAAACCTTTTCAGGTATTTGTTTTTCCAAAAAATATTCAAACAAAAACAAAACAAACAAACAAACAAAAACACACACACTCAAAACCTGTGGCATTCTTCACAATCAAACACTCAGTATTAGAATTGCATTTCTTTTTTGTTTAGAAAAAATATTCCCCATTTCTTGCACCTGAAGTACGATGTAACGCGGTCCCGGTCACCTGAACCCTATCCAACCCCTCCTGATTGATGTGGACTCGATCCGATGATCGCTTAAACATCTCAATGCTGATTGGCTGACGGGGAAAACGGTGGGCGGGAGCAGGGGACCAATCAGACGGCTCCGAGGAGGAAGAGGAGCGGAGGTTGTGTTGTTGAGAGTGAAACAGGATTGTGTGTGTGTGTGTGTGTGTGTGTGTGTGTGTGTGTATGTATTTACACTGTGGCATGTCATGTATCTCTCTTTATATATAATATAACGTCATACGCGCATCTCTCGCATCGTCCGCGTGTTCATGAGATTTCTGCAGTTTAAGGCCGAACGCGCGGGATAAAAACGCTGCGTCACATCCTTCATCATCGTTAATAAAATAGAGTGAATTCCTTCGAGTGTATAAAACCTGCCGTGGTCCTGATGCACGCAAGAGTCGCTCTGACATCCTTCATCATCGTCGTCATCATCATCATTATCATCATCATCATCATCACTTTCGTTTCTTTACCAAGAAAACAAAAATGCTTCCAGTTGTTTTTTTTTTTTTTTTTTTTATATTTAAGGTGGTGGGTGTCATGTCTCTTTAAAAGAATAATTTAGAAATAAAATATAACTTATGCTCGTCTGTCTGTGAAGGCGTGAGAACTCGGGGGTCGCGCGAGGCGGATTCGGGATCTTTGAATCTTCGTGCTTCTGAAATCCAGGATTTCAAAACAAATCAATTAAGACTGAATCGACTTCGCTCCTCCACAAGAGGGCAATCAGGGTTTTTTTTTTTTTAAGTGGCAGAGGGGGTTTATATCGATCATCACTTCAGGGCTGAGAGAGCTAATCGAAGCTAATCAAAGCTGTGTGTGTGTGTGTGTGTTTTATCTGCTGATGGTAGACGAGGCTGAGCGCAGGCTGCTCGGGAGTTTATCCGATCCGGGGATCTTCCACGGCCCTGGGGACACCGTCGCCTTCCTGCTCGCTATATTGCTGGTGTTCTTCGAGGCCTTCCTTTCCCCCGCCCCCCTGTCCGGCTCCCGCACCTGCTGACCTTTGACCTGCTGCAGGACTCCGACGCCCTCCCCGGTGCCTCTGATGACCTCGGTGCTGCCGCGCAGGGCTCTCCCCGGGTCCCGCTTGCGCTCTTTGGATCGGCTCTTGTTGGATTCCGCTTTCGTGTCGTCCGTGCGGTTCTGGTGCCCCTTGTTCCCGCCGGAGCTTCGGCGTCTGGCTCTGCCGCCCTCCCGGTGCCGGTTCTGCCCCCTGCTGGACCCGGAGCCCGCCTTCTCCACCGCTTTAAGACCCTGATGGCAGCTTTCGGGGGCTTCGCTATCGATCAGCGGCGTGCGAGGTGGCTCTGCAGATGGGTTCAGGTGAAATGACGGAGATGGGTTGGTTACGCTCTCGAGGGGCGGAGCTACTTCCGAGACACTTGATGAGGCTGGAGGGTTAGGATCCCAGGGGGCGGAGCTATCTGCTGGGGAAACAGCAAGGGCAGTAAATAATCTCAACACACACACACACAATAATCACATAACAATGCAGTAGTTACACTCCAGCACACAGCACAACACACTTCAGTTTAAAAGAACAATCTGTACGGACTGACAGGGAAGACGAGGGCGTGGCGGCTCCTAATCCTCCTGGTTTTAGAGGTTTTAGATCAGATGTCTGAGTTTCAGCTGTGTGGTGTGGATGTTACATTTCCTTTCTCTATATAATCCCCTGATACACTCATACACGTATCCCAGTGTTCCTGATTCATGTCTGAAACGCCGGCCTCCCAGGAACTGCTTTAATCTTGGAGCGAGGTCAGGACTGTTAGGGGGCGTGGCAATAACCTCCAGCCGAGTTCCTGTAATGTGCAAGTGGTGTTGCTGTGTGAGTGAGTGTACAGTTCACACAGACAGACGTGTCTTTTCTTCATCGCACGTTGGTGACGAGTTATCAGTTGATAAACACATGCCCACATATATAAGGAGAGCGGCACGGTGGTGTAGTGGTTAGCACTGTCGCCCTGCACCTCCAGGGTCCGGGTTCGATTCCCGTCTCTGTGTGCAGGGAGTTTGCATGTTCTCTCTGTGCTTGGTGGGTTTCCTCCAGGTACTCCAGTTTCCTCCCACAGTCCAAAGACATGTAGGTTAGGCTTACTGGTGTTCCCAAATTGCCCATAGTGTGTGTGTGTGTGTGTGTGTGTGCCCTGTGATGGATTGGCATCCGCCTGTCTAGGATGTACCCTGCTTTGTGCCTTAAGCCCGCGACCCTGAATACAAGATAAAGCGATATAGACGATGAGGGTGTGAGTGTATTTAAAGGAGCAATGTGCAATATTTTACCCGCCCCCTGCTGGTTGAGAGTTAAACTGCAGTTTCGATTCAAATAGTATCCATTTTATATATACAGTGGAACCTCAGATTGCGAGTAACTTGGTTTACGAGTGTTCCGCAAACCGAGCAAATATTTTTAATACATTTTTAATTGGAAACCGAGCAAGTATTAGTTTACAAGCGCCGAGTATCATGTATCACGCATGCGACTCTTATTTTGACACCAAGCGGCAAGTGATCACAACTGAGCCAATGATTTTTCTCTCTCTTGCCCTGCAGAATTGTGGGTGCACGCGTAATTTGACACCAGGACACACACACACACACACACACACACACACATGCACACACAAATACATGGCGCCTGCCTGCACAAACGGAAACACTTATCTGTCGGGATTTATTTTTATTTTTTTTAAAGGTAAAGTGCAGGTTAATTTGATTTATTTTTACTTTATATATTGTATCAATAATCTTTTAGTATTTATTTTTTTGGGGCTGTGGAACGTATTATTAGAGTTTTCATTATTTCTTATGGGAAAATTTGATTTGGTTTATGAGTGTTTTTGGAATATAAACCCGCTTCCGGAACGAATTATGCTCGTCATCCAAGGTTCCACTGTATTATATAATATATTATTATATATGTAATAAAACTGTAAAGTTATCGTGTCTGTACATTGAAGATATTTGCGAAACAACTATTTTGGGGGGAAGCAAGATGAGTAGAATATTTTTGTCCATCTGTTTGTTTGTTGGTCTGTTTGTTTGTGCATGCATCACATAAAAACTACTGAATGAATTTGAATGGGGTTTTCACATGGGGTTTTTTTGCATTTGGAGCTCGAGGTAACAGATAACCGTGGGGTTTCATCGCAATCGGCCCACTGGAGAAGAAGATATGCTACTTTAAATTTTAAACGGAAAACTTTTTCTTTTTAAATGGAAAAAAAATTCAATCATTGATGAAAAAATCATCTCAAAATTCAACAGATGGCGCTGTACATTAATTAAACCGTGCTTATGAGTGTGTAATTAAAATTCCACGTGAGTGAAGGCGCAGGCACGTCTGGTCTTCAAATAAAACCATAAATCCTGCACACACTTTTATTATTCTTATTATTTTCAAAAATAAATGAAGCTGCCACACATGAACAGTTCATCTTTAGAAGATCATTCATTTAAGGTGAGAAAAACTGAACCAGACGACTAAATAGAGAAACTAGTTAGAAAAATGATTTTAAACTCCTCACACTGCAGCTGGAAAGTATTTCTGTGTACAATTTAATTGCTTTAGAGTTTTGTTTTGTTCTAAAACTTTTAACCTCTGGAGTGTGTGCGTGTATATGTGTGTGTGTGTGTGTGTGTGTGTGTGTGTGTGTGTGTGTGTGTGTGTGTGTGTTTGTGTGTACACTCTACACACAGTAAATCTCTGATATGAGAATGACACTCGTGTCTCCCCTCCCTCACACACACATAGGACCTGGCACTTTTATTGATGCAGACAAACAAACGAGGCCCCGGGCGATTCATCCACATGGACGAGTGAACAAATTCCCACAATCCCCGGCGTGCGCCGTGCTCCTGCGGCGGGTGATTTAGCGCCGGCGCTGCCTGTGCAGTGTGTACGGGACGGAGATTTCACACAGGCACGTTTCCTGGATTTTTATGTGGCTCTGAGGGGAACAGATAGAGCGGAGTTGTAAAGGGATTTGAGCTCATGATATCCCACAATGCACTGCAGCGTACAGCGAGCGCTGTTCAAGTTAGATAGGAAGACCTTGAAACTTTTCCTTTCGTGAGGAGCAGGACGGCGTGTCTGAAATGTACGTTTATTAATAATGAGGATAATAAACTCGCTTAAACGGGAGGAGACTCTTAATTAGATGTTTTTTTTGGGAATAAATTCACACTTTCTTTAAAGCACATCAGCAATCTGGAGGTCCTACACACGGCTGCGTAACCCGACTCTGAACACCAGGAACTTTACCAGAGGAAACATTACCGAGACTGTAGGAGTTTAAAAATAACGCAAGCATGGAGCAGTTAGGAAAAGGACAAAATACACATCAAACACAGGCTGCACTAGATTAAGGTAAACACACACACACACACACACGCGCACCGTGAGTCAGTGTGAGAAGTCTAGCGTTAGAAGGCATGCGCTCGGTTACACACCGTGTCTTTAGACTGTCCCATTAGGAAGAAATAGGGGGAGCCATGCGTGTCACTTTTCATGCACATGGAGAGGCTGGAAGATACCATTCCTACAAGAGGAGGAGGAAGAACCTAGAGCAGTCATTAGGGTTAGAACAGGAGCCAGAGGACAACATGTTACACCGCAGGAGGACGAGTTAGACTGAGACAGAGAGACAGAGAGAGAGTTACAGGTTACAGTGAGAGACTGGACTACACACAGTACAGTATTATTACTCTGTTAATAAACACACCGAGCATGCGTGTGGGCAGAGACACACTGACTGAGCACAGACTGAGCACTGAGTGAGCACTGAGTGAGCACAGACTGAGCACTGAGTGAGCACAGACTGAGCACTGAGTGAGCACTGAGTGAGCACAGACTGAGCACTGAGTGAGCACTGACGGAGCACTGAGTGAGCACAGACTGAGCACTGAGTGAACACAGACTGAGCACTGAGTGAGCACTGAGTGAGCACTGAGTGGGCACTGAGTGAGCACAGACTGAGCACTGAGTGAACACAGACTGAGCACTGACTGAGCACAGTGTGAGCACTGAGTGAGCACTGAGTGAGCACTGACTGAGCACAGTGTGAGCACTGAGTGAGCACTGAGTGAGCACAGACTGAGCACTGAGTGAGCACAGACTGAGCACTGAGTGAGCACTGAGTGAGCACAGACTGAGCACTGAGTGAGCACTGACTGAGCACTGAGTGAGCACAGCGTGAGCACTGAGTGAGCACTGAGTGAGCACTGAGTGACCACTGAAAGTTAGAAACAGGTTTATTCCTGAAGGTTCAGCTAAAGTTCCAGCATGTTAATAGTGCATTGCTGCACACACAAATAAAAAAATTTAATTCTTCAAATAAAAAAAGTAGAATTAATTAATTAAATATTGTTCAAAAATTCATATTTGAAACGGACACTTAAAAAGATAGAAACTGACTTCAACATTTTTTATTGCAATATGATTAGTTTATTTAATAGTTTAAAAAATATATTATAATTATAATAATTATAATTTCATGATTTCTATTCATTTATTAATTTATTTCATGATGTATTTATTTATTTATTTCATGATTTATTTCAAAAAATTATTTCAAGATTTAATTATATCAAGATTTATTTATTTTATTATTCATTCATTTTATGATGTATTTTATTTCAAGGTTTATTTAGTTTTTTTCTCATTATGTGTTTATTTTAAGATGTATTTATTTTGTGATTTATGTCAAGATTTATTTTACTTATATTTAATATTTAATATTTATTTAAAATTTTCATTTCTTTTATACAATATTTTTTAATGATGTATTTATTTCAAGATTTATTTATTTCAAGATTTATTTCTTTAATTGTTCGTTATTTATTTATTTCATGATTTATTTAAAGCTTGATTTATTTAATTGTTTATTTATTTCAACATTTATTGATGATGTATTAATATTATGAACGTGTTCCTGTAGGCAATAATAATAACATGCACCTGTCGGATGGAATCAAACAATTCTTCCTACATTCTCTTGATTTTTATTAGAATCTTTTAAACGACTTCTTTTAGCTGATGTGAAGAATTCCTCAACAAATAAATATAATTATTTCATTAGATCTTACTTTTACCTGCTAAGACAAAGCTAAGATTGTAAGATTGTTACTCTTGTGTGTGTGAGGGTGTGTGTGTGTGTGTGTGTGTGTGTGTGTGTGTGTGTGTGTGTAAACCCACCATACTCGGGTACCTGTCCCGTTCCTCTCTTCAGCAGCAGTCTCACTCTGGTTCCGCCTGACTTGATGAGCTCGATGGCGCGAGTGTGTGTCATCTCCCGTGTGCTCTCACCATTAATCTCTATGATCTGGTCTCCAACCTACGCACACACACACACACACACACACACACACACACACACAGACAAACTGTATTATTTAGTTTTTAGTTTACTGGCAGTTCTATAGTAAAAAGCCTCAGTTTGTATTAGGACTTTTGTGATGTCATTAACTCTCAGAATAATAACTAAGAGCTGAATATTTAGCTTCTGCACAGACCAGAGCACAGACAAACACTCACAGACAGATACAGACAGCAATGTGTGTGTGTGTGTGTGTGTGTGTGAGAGAGAGAGTTTCAGAACGACAGGTAGATGAGTGTTTGTTATGGATCAGTGTAACGAGCGGTGTCAGGCAGACGAGGCCGTCAGAGCTGATTAAGTGCAGCTCCGTCTCGTCCTGTCAGTGATCAGATGAATCACGGCCTCCGTGTCGGTGTGGAAGCGACAGAATACTGAGCAGCGTCGGGATTAAAGACGAGTCCAACACCGGACCGGGTGTTTAAGGAGCACACACACACTCGCGATAAACACATTCAGCTGCCAAAAAGCAAAGCTGGGGAAAAAAAAAAAAAAAAAGCATATAAAAATAGAAAAACGTCCACAGTAAGTAGGAGTGGTTTTAAGACCAGGTGGGCATGTCTGAATACAGATTTGAAAATGAGAACGGCTCTGCGCGGGAAGTGGCTTTAGGACCATTAAAAGAAATGTGGGCGTGTCTGTGGAACACATAAAAATAAAAACACATAAAAACACCTTTGCAGGGGAGTGGCTTAAGGACCATAGATGAAACTGTGGGCGTCTTTAAACACATGAAATTGAGAACAGCCCTGCAGAAGAGGAAATGTGGGCGTGTCTTTGAACGCGTATGGAAATGAGAACAGCTCTGCGTCTCTTTAGAGACACATGGGAAATGTGGGCGTGTCAAGATATCAAGATGGCGCCGGTGAGGTCGGCTGCCGTCACGACTGCTCCGACCTACTTTACTTTGTTTTCGTCTTTTTATTTAATTTCCAGCAACTCTAAACCGGCAAATTCATCACCATTGAGTGCATTAAGTACGATAGAGATACTCTTATTTCTATTGGTCTACAATGTACTCACAATTCGACGTTTTTAACTCCGGATCCGAGCTGGCCGAGTGAGATCCTGAGGGAAAACAAAGGACGCGACGCGAAGCGGCGGCCCCGAGGAAAACGAGCCGGCGTCAGGAACAGGCTGAGAGCCCGTGCACACCGCACACCTCTGCCTAGCATCCTGCTCGCCAACGTCCAGTCACTGGAGAACAAACTCGATGACCTCAGGGCCAGGATAAAGTTCCAGAGAGACATTCGGGACTGCAATCTTCTCTGCTTCACCGAGACATGGCTGAACCCAGCGGTGCCGGACCACGCCATCCAGCCGGCCGAGTTCTTCTCGGTTCACCGCATGGACAGGACAAGGGACTCGGGGAAGACAAGGGGAGGCTGCGTGTGTTTAATGGTGAACAGCGGCTGGTGCAACAGCGCGAGCGTTGTTCCTCTCGCACGCTCCTGCACACCCAACCTGGAACTATTGACCATCAAGTGTCGTCCTTTTTATCTTCCTCGGGAGTTTACATCGGTCATAATCAGCGCCGTTTATATTCCACCACAAGCGGACACGGACACTGCCTTATGCGAGCTGCATGAGGCACTCTCACAGCACCAGACACAACACCGGGACGCTGCGCTCATTGTGGCGGGAGACTTTAACAGTGCCAACCTCAAACACGCAGCGCCGAACTTTTATCAGCACATCACCTGCCCAACCAGGGGCGAAAGGACACTGGACCATTGTTATACAACAGTCAAGGACGGCTACAAAGCACAATCTCGTCCTCCGTTTGGGAAATCCGACCATGCCGCCATCTTCCTCATGCCAAAATATAAACAAAGGCTTAAACAGGAACTTCCGGTTCAGAGGGAGGTCGCACGCTGGACGGACCAATCGGTGGCCGCGCTTCAGGACGCATTCGATGACGCAGACTGGGACATGTTCCGGAACAGCTCCGATGACGTCAGCATGTTTACGGAAGCGGTCGTGGGATTCGTCGGGAAACTAGCGGATGATACCGTGCAGAAAACGACCATCAGAACGTTTCCCAATCAGAAGCCGTGGGTGGATAAAACCATCCGCGACGCTCTGAGATCTCGCGCCGCTGCCTACAACGCGGGACTTGCATCGGGGGACATGAACCAGTACAAGGCTGCGTCCTATAACGTCCGGAAGGCGGTTAAAGAGGCGAAGCAGCGCTACGGAAGGAAACTAGAGTCACAACTCCAACAGACTGACTCTAGGAGCCTGTGGCAGGGACTAAGGACAATAACGGACTATAAAACACCAACATCCGGTATGACGAACGCGGACATGACTCTGGCAGACGAGCTGAACACCTTTTATGCTCGCTTGGAGGCTGCAGCTAAAGACGCTAGCGTTGCTAATGCTAGCGGTGCTAACGGCTGCAGAGAGGAAGTCACTGCCAGCACCGGAAACGCGTTCATCATCTCCGAGCATGACGTGAGGAGAGCCTTCAAGAGAGTGAACATCAGGAAAGCAGCAGGACCAGACGGCATCTCAGGTCGAGTCCTCAGAGCCTGCGCAGACCAGCTTGCACCTGTATTCACGGAGATATTCAACCTCTCCTTATCTCAGTCAGTGATCCCCACATGCTTCAAAGAATCCATCATTGTTCCTGTTCCGAAGAAACCACATCCTGCTTCCCTCAATGACTATCGACCTGTAGCCCTCACATCAGTGGTGATGAAGTGCTTTGAACGGCTGGTCAGAGACTTCATCATCTCTTCACTACCCGACACTCTGGACCCACTACAGTTTGCATACCGCCCGAACCGCTCCACAGATGATGCCATCTCTCATCTCCTCCACACAACACTCACTCACCTGGACACTAGAAGGGGGAATTATGTTAAAATGCTTTTCATTGACTACAGCTCAGCATTTAACACCATAATTCCCTCCACACTCACCACCAAGCTGGAGCATCTGGGACTCAGCTCATCTCTGTGTCAGTGGATCTCTAATTTCCTAACTGGGAGACCACAGGCTGTAAGGATGGGTGGACACGTCTCAGCCTCTCTCACTCTCAGCACTGGAGCCCCACAGGGTTGTGTTCTGAGCCCCCTGCTGTACTCTCTGTACACACATGACTGTGCGGCCACTACCAGCTCCACCACCATCATTAAGTTTGCTGACGACACCGTCGTGGTGGGCCTGATCTCTGACAACGACGAGACGGCCTACTTGAAATCTGGAGAACTGGTGCCAGAGGAACAACCTTCTTCTAAATGTCAGTAAGACAAAGGAGCTGATAGTGGACTTCAGCACTAAGCAGGAGAGGAACTACCAGACCCCCGTCATCAACGAGAGCCCAGTGGAGAGAGTGGACTGCTTCAAGTACCTCGGTGTTCACATCACGCAGGACCTATCATGGTCCTGTCACATCAACACCGTGGTGAAAAAGGCCCGACAGCGTCTCTACCACCTCAGACGCCTGAGAGACTTTAGACTGCCCTCCAAGGTGCTCAGGAACTTTTACTCCTGCACCATAGAGAGCATCCTGACGGGAAACATCGCATCCTGGTTCGGGAACAGCACCATGCAGGACAGACGAGCCTTACAGAGGGTGGTGCGATCAGCTGAGCGCATCATCCGAACTGAGCTCCCTGACCTGCACTCTGTCTACAGCAAGCGGTGCTGGACCAAGGCCAGGAAGATCATGAAGGACCTCAGCCACCCCAGCAATGGACTGTTCTTTCTGTTGCGGTCTGGGAAGCGCTTCCGCTCCCTCAAGGCCAATACAGAGAGACTGAGAAGGAGCTTCTTCCCGCAGGCGATACGGTCTCTCAATCAAACCAATACACTGGACTAAACACCTTTGCATTTTCTTGCACACACAGAACGGACAATTATGTCAATGCACATTGCACATATATGCACATATGCACATTTTGCACACTTCAAGGACTTCTTTTCACACCCCCCTCATCTCATTAAAATACTACCTCAAGTTTCTCACAGACTATAGTCGTAATATATTACATCACATCATTCTTCAGATTTTATGTATATATATATATATATTTTGTAACTTTGTTGGAATCTGTTTTATAGGTTCCTTTTGTAAAAATATTTAAGGTCACGGAGCGGTCGTATAAGCATTTCACTGCATATCGTACTGTGTATGACTGTGTATGTGACAAATAAAATTTGAATTTGAATTTGAATTTGTGTCTTTTTAGAGACACATGGGAAATGTGGGCATGTCTTTAGGGACGCATGGGAAATGTAGGCGTGTCTTTAGAGACACATGGGGAAATGTGGGCGTGTCATTAAAGACACATGGAAACGTGGCCTTGTCTTTTTAAAGACACATGGGGAAATGTGGGCGTGTCTTTAGAGACACATGGGGAAATGTGGGCATGTCTTTAGAGACGCATGGGAAATGTGGGCGTGTCTCTAAAGACACATGGAAACGTGGGCATGGCCTTTTAGAGACACATGGGGAAATGTGGGCGTGTCATTTTAGAGACACATGGGAAATGTCGGTGTGTCTTTTTAGAGACACATGGGAAATGTGGGCATGTCTTTAGAGACGCATGGGAAATGTGGGCCTGTCTTTTTAGAGACACATGGGGAAATGTGGGTGTGTCTCTCTAGAGACACATGGGGGAAATGTGAGCATGTCTTTAGAGACACATGGGGGAATGTGGGCATGTCTTTTTAGAGACATGGGAAATGTGAGCATGCCTCTCTAGAGACACATGGGGAAATGTGGGTGTGTCGGTGTGTAGAGACACATAGAGACACATGGGGAAATGTGAGCATGTCTTTTTAGAGACACATGGGGAAATGTGGGTGTGTCTCTCTAGAGACACATGGGGGAAATGTGAGCATGTCTTTTTAGAGACATGGGAAATGTGAGCATGCCTCTCTAGAGACACATGGGGAAATGTGAGCATGTCTTTTTAGAGACACATGGGGAAATGTGGGTGTGTCTCTCTAGAGACACATGGGGGAAATGTGAGCATGTCTTTTTAGAGACATGGGAAATGTGAGCATGCCTCTCTAGAGACACATGGGGAAATGTGAGCATGTCTTTTTAGAGACACATGGGGAAATGTGGGTGTGTCTCTCTAGAGACACATGGGGGAAATGTGAGCATGTCTTTTTAGAGACATGGGAAATGTGAGCATGCCTCTCTAGAGACACATGGGGAAATGTGAGCATGTCTTTTTAGAGACACATGGGGAAATGTGGGGGAAATGTGAGCATGTCTTTTTAGAGACACATGGGAAATGTGGGCATGTCATTTTAAAGACACATGGGGGAATGTGGGCATGTCTTTTTAGAGACACATGGGAAATGTGGGCGTGTCTTTCTAGAGACATATGGGAAATGTGGGCGTGTCTTTCTAGAGACATATGGGAAATGTGGGCATGTCTTTTTAGAGACACATGGGAAATGTGGGCGTGTCTTTCTAGAGACATATGGGAAATGTGGGTATGTCTTTTTAGATACACATGAGGGAATGTGGGCGTGTCTTTCTAGAGACACATGGGGAAATGTGAGCATGTCTTTTTAGAGACACATGGGAAATGTGGGCGTGTCCTTCTAGAGACATATGGGAAATGTGGGCGTGTCTTTCTAGAGACACATGGGGAAATGTGAGCATGTCTTTTTAGAGACATTTGGAAAATGTGGGCGTGTCTTTGAACACTAATCAGAACAGCTCTGTGGGGGAGTGGCTTTAGGACTATATATGAAAATGTGGGTGTGTGATGTTGAACAAATGTATTAAATAAGCAGAAATAAGGGTCTTTAAGATAATGGATGGAAATGTGGGCGTGTC
>QNUK01000686.1:92500-97500 GCA_013621035.1 Clarias magur
GACATAATTAAGTGAGTTAATGAGAGACCGGTGGCGACACGGTGGTGTAGTGGTCAGCACTGTCGCCCTGCGCCTCCAGGGTCCGGGTTCGATTCCCGTCTCTGTGTGTATGTTCCCCCCCGTGCTTGCTGGGTTTCCCCCGGGTGCTCCGGTTTCCTCCCAAAGACAGGTAGATCAGGCTAACTGGCGTTCAGAAGTGTGTGAATGAGTATATGTGTGTGCTCTCCGATGTATTGGCACCCTGTCCATGGTGTACCCCACCTTGCCTCCTAAGTCTCCTGGGATAGGCTCCGCCCCCGCGACCCTGAATACAGGACACAGTGGTATAGATGATGAGTGAGAGTGTTAATGAGAGAACTGAATGACTCGAGGCAGAGAGTGAATAAGAGCGAGGTGATCATTCTCTCTCTGTAAGTGGAGGAGTGTAAACAGGAGTGTAAACAGGAGTGTAAACAGGAGTGTAAACAGGAGTGGAAGTGCACTCTCCTGGCCCTGAGGAGACTCAGATGAATTATTGAAACACTGCAGTAGAGAGACGCAGCTCCTTTACAGTAATCAGCGTAAACACCCATCAGCACGGCGCTCACGGCGTAACCACCAGCACCATGCGGGGGTAGGGAGGGGGCGGAGTGTTACTGTGAGATCGGCGTTTAGAGAAACCATCGTCTAACCTGCAGCAGCCGCTTCCGGCCTGTTCAGGGAACTGATGATGACGAAGCCGAACCCCTCCGTCTCCTTGCGCTGAATGATGACATCACTGGCCTGACTGGCCGGCGCGTCCGAGGGCTGCGCGGGCGTGGCGTTAGGGGCGGGGCTGGAGAAGTTCCCGGAGTTGAAGTCGCTGCGTGGTGAGCTGTGCTGGGTGGAGATGGAGCCGGGACTGCGTCCGTTCTGTGGACACGACTCGCCTGAGCGCGCGCACACACACACACACACACACACACACACACACACACACACACTGTTACTTCGACATAGACCTGAGGTGTACTGGATGATAAGTAGTGCACTGGACCTGCTTTCATTCTGAGGTAAATCAGGCTTCTAGACAGTGGTGTAGCTGAGCGTAACTCGTCCTGAAACTTGTGAATATCGGAGTGAACAGCGAAACCTCCACATGGGGACTGAATCCGTCCCAACTCTGAAGATAACATTCTGTATTGCAAAACGCATTGTCCCATAGGGAATAATGTAAATGCAAATAATCCGTTCCAGCCACACAAAACTATTACACTGTGATCAGATTTCTAATGTAAAAACAATCAAAACATGAAATAAATAGACATTAAACCTCACTGCACGTTACTAAACTGAAAGCGGCTCAATTTTTCTTGAAACCCATGACGCTGTGTATCACAAGATCTTACACAAAATGCAACAACATACACAAACTCACTTCACCTGGTTTTCCACTGATACAGAAACGTTTTGAGAGGCTCCTGGACGCACGCGTAACTGAGCCAGCCTTCGAAAATGCTTCACATGTCGAGACAAATTTCTTAAGGTGAAAAACTTGGTAAGAGGGGGGATATTCAGTCACATTAAGCTAATCCTACTAGACATGAGTTATGTCTTCACTAAACCGAACATTTGTAAACAGTGTGTGTGTGTGTGTGTGTGTGTGTGTGTGTGTGTGTGTGTGTGTGTGTGTGTGTGAGTGAGACTCGCCTGTAGGCTGCGCTCTCCTCCGTATCGTGAGTTTGACGTGACCGGTCCGAGCCGCGACGTGCATCAGGTCGATGACGTGCCGATGAGGTTTTCCCACCACAGGGATCCCGTCCACTGAGACCAGCTCGTCCCCCGGACGCAGACGGCCGTCCTTATCCGCCGGGCTGTTCTCTACGATCGCTCCGATCAGGATCTACACGGAACACATCGACACGAGGTGTCACTAACGGCAACGACGAAAACAACAACAACAAACACTGATGCGGAAATGTGTAGAGTAAAAACAGTAAACACAAACTTAAAGACTAGAGCAGAGCAGAGTGACGACTGTTAGACGTACTGAGATCTGCGATCAATCACAACACCAGACACGTCACAGTGAAATCCGATAAAGTGTGCGGAGTCATTTACTTTTACCATTTATATTTGTAGAAGGAAAAAAAAGGAGGGAAAAAAGAATATATATATATATATATATATATATATATATATATATATATATATTGCAACCCTTTAAAAAAATTCTATCAAATTTAATTTATTAAAAAGCACTTAAAAAAACATTAGGAGTTCAGCAAAGTGCCATAAAACATTAAAACAAAACAAAACAAATAAATAAATACATAAAATACAATCATGACAACAACACAAAATAAAAAAAGGAAAATAATAATAAAAAAACAGTTTATATTATTATTATTATTATTATTTATATTATTATTATTATTATCATTTTATTATTATTATTTTTATTTATTTTTTATTTTATTTATTTATTTATTATTATTATTATTATTTTTTATTAACAACCTACTACTACTACTACAACTAATAATAATACTATTTATAATTGATTACATTGAACTGAAAGTATTTTTAGAGCTTATAAGTCAGATATATAAATCATAATGAATTTGTTATTTGTTTGTTTAAATGCTTTAAAACAGCTGTTTTGACCGCGCGTTTGGTTATTTACACATTGACAATTGTAGAAAAGCCTTCAACTATAATGATCTAGCGTGCACACACACACACACACACACACACACACACACACACACACACACACACACACACACACACACACACAGTCCAGAGAGAACATTAATGAGATATTGTACGTGTTAGACGTCGTACGTGTGCGCTGTTCACGTCTTTAATTGTCTTTTTGTCTGAGAAAGTCTTTAATGGGCAGTGGTGGCTCAGAGGGCTGAGGCACTGAGTCACTGATCGGAAGATTGGCGGTTCGATTCCCAGCTCAGCCAGGTTGCCATTGTTGGGCCCTTGAGCGAGGCCCTTAACCCTAACTGCTCCAGGGGCGCTGTACCATGGCTGACCCTGCGCTCTGACCCCAGTTACGCTGGGATATGCGAAGAAGGAATTTCACTGTGCTGTAATGTATATGTGACAAAAATAAAGGCTTTACTTTAATCACGCCGCAGAGCACTTCGGTTCGGTCATTCTCTCCTTCTAGTCTGTCTGTTTGTTTGTTTGTTTGTTTGTGTGATGTTTGCTGGTTTAAATCTGACATCGTCTTGTTTCTGTTCTGAGATCTAAAAAACATTCCTTCAGTACGATGTCTCTCTGAAAAAACAACAGCTGTAAACTATGAATTTTGCATGTTATTAATATATGTTATTATTTTATGTTTTCAAAAAAGTTCTACATTGAAAAGATTCTATAAAAAACAATCAACAATAAATAATGGGTTCATAATTCCATCATTGGTGTGACGAGTCTTGACTTAACATACAGTGTCAGGTCCAGTGTGTGTGTGTGTGTGTGTGTGTGTGTGTGCAGTTTTATAAGGAAATGATCTGCTATGTTTTGCTGGACGTCCTGCAGAAGCAGCCTCAGGCCATCTGAGAGCGTCATCACACCTGCTTCTGTTCTGCGTTTTTCCCCTCAAACTTCATTTTGTTTTTTGTCTGAACATTATTTATTTTTTACTCTGTAATATTCTGCTTTGTTTCTGGCCTACAGATATTTTACGGTAAGGAATACTAATGTTCGGAAATCTAAAGGTTTTTTTTTCAAGTAACTTTTTTTTACGTACTTAACAATGATGTTATAAAATAAACATATATTGGTTAAGTTAATCTAGCGATGATTATTTTTATTAAGCTGCCAGTAAATAATAACTGTAAATTTGATGTTTAATATTTTATCCTTTTATTGAAGCATTTCCTCCTAAAAATATTTATATTTACAAATCTAAACTTTCCTACAAAAAAAAAGTGCCAAGAATTAATAAGTTCAAAGGCAACATGGGACGCATACAGTGAGAGTTTATATAGAAAAATAAATATTTTTATTAATAAATAAATAAACAAAAACCTCTTGCACACAGCTTTGCCTTTTAATGAGAACCACAAAAAATCTGTGACACTTTACGGTATAAATCTCTGAATAATATCAGCTGCATTCCTTCCTAAAACCCTCATGCACTTATTATTTATTTGAACATAAAATCTATGCAGGAAGCAGCCGCTTCACACTCGAGTATTCAAAACACTTAACTAGTCTATACACTCTGCTATTGCATACACTTTGTAGTCTATATACTTCAGTACACCGTTCACTTGGGTATTCAAGACACTTTAATACTCCCGCCAATCCGGTATTCCCTGTTCTCCGGTATTCCCGACACTCTGGTATTCCCAACACTCCGGTATTCCCTGTTCTCCGGTATTCCAGACACTCCGGTATTCCCTGTTCTCCGGTATTCCCTGTTCTCCGGTATTCACAACACTCCGGTATTCCCTGTTCTCCGGTATTCTTGACACTCCGGTATTCCCAACACTCTGGTATTCCCAACACTCCAGTATTCCCAACACTCCGGTATTCCATGTTCTTCGGTATTCCCAACACTCCGGTATTCCCAACACTCCGGTATTCCCGACACTCCAGTATTCCCAACACTCCGGTATTCCCTGTTCTCCGGTATTCTTGACACTCTGGTATTCCCAACACTCCGGTATTCCCAACACTCCAGTATTCCCAACACTCCGGTATTCCCTGTTCTTCGGTATTCCCAACACTCCGGTATTCCCAACACTCCGGTATTCCCGACACTCCAGTATTCCCAACACTCCGGTATTCCCTGTTCTCCGGTATTCTTGACACTCTGGTATTCCCAACACTCCGGTATTCCCTGTTCTCCAGTATTCCCTGTTCTCCGGTATTCCCAACACTCCGGTATTGCCTCTTCTCTGGTATTCCCGACACTCCGGTATTGCCTCTTCTCCGGTATTCCCGACACTCCGATATTCCCTTTACTTGGGGGTTCCATACACTTCGGTATTTCACTTCGGTATTTCATAAACTTTGGT
>QNUK01000686.1:102500-117500 GCA_013621035.1 Clarias magur
CACAGAGGCCACGCCTCCTCCTTCACTGAAACTGCCAGGACACACACAGAGGCCACGCCTCCTTCACTGAGACTGAAACAAAATAAATTTCTTAAAAGTCCTATTACTGTCTGTAATTAAATGAGTTTTTACACTAAGCAGCAGATCAATGTCACATGATTAGCTGTAAGATCAAAAGCTTGCTAAACCATCATTGTCAGATTGTTAAGAGCACGATTACTGGCAGGAACTGCGATGTAACTGGTTTTAGTGGACTTTTTCAGTGTATGAACTTTTTCAGACTGATAAAGTTTTGTTGACTTTTTCCCCTTAAAGTAGACATTATAAAATGATACATAAACATATACATTCTGGTTAATGCATTGATCTTAGAGATCTTACAGAGGAGAGTCTTAATGAGTGTGAACACTCGTATTCATGAAGATCAATCACACATAAATTATAACCCTGGTCCAACACATCTAGGAAAACACGCAAATCTATTTTTAACTCAGTCTTGTTAGTGTAACACTTTTGTTGTTGATAAATATGAAAAATTAAGTCTATTTTGCAGCATAAGAATCTGAGACAAAAACACCAATATTATTAGTAAAGAATTAGCTGAAACATTGCACTTTGCGCAAAAAATGATGATAGATTCTTTGGTCTTGTTTCTCTCTATAATGATGTTATAAGTAATAAATCCTTCTGGTTCTCAAACTTACAAAATAATCTGTAACACTTTCTCCCCTCTTTTACACAGATTGACCCCGAGCTGGTGTTTACTTACGCCTACTCTCATACAAAGCCCTGGATTTGGTGTACAGGTCATAGGGATCAGGTTTGCTGAGATCAAGGCACTGAGGGGGTTCAGTAGATGAGGGCCAGGGCAGGTAGGGGGCGCCGTGGGGCAGAATAGGGCCACAAACACCACCCTGATGGTCCCAATGCTCCAACACCTGCAAATACAGCAGCATGTCAAGTGACGAACCCTGAGCCATGGAAGAGTGAAGAACTGAGAGTGAGAGGACCCGAGAGTCTGAGAGTCGGGCGTGTCAGTGGGAGAAGCCGAGAGTCTGAAAGTCGGGCGTGTCAGTTGGGCGTGTCAGTGTGAGGAGCCGAGAGTCTGAGAGTCGGGCGTGTCAGTGGGAGGAGCCGAGAGTCTGAAAGTTGGGCGTGTCAGTGTGAGAAGCCTTGAGTCGGGCGTGTCAGTGTGAGGAGCCGAGAGTCTGAGAGTCGGGCGTGTCAGTGGGAGGAGCCGAGAGTCTGAGAGTCGGGCGTGTCAGTGGGAGGAGCCGAGAGTCGGGCGTGTCAGTGTGAGGAGCCGAGAGTCTGAGAGTCGGGCGTGTCAGTGGGAGGAGCCGAGAGTCTGAGAGTCAGGCGTGTCAGTGGGAGGAGCCGAGAGGCTGAGAGTCGGGCGTGTCAGTGGGAGGAGCCGAGAGTCTGAGAGTCGGGCGTGTTTCAGTGGGAGGAGCCGAGAGTCGGGCGTGTCAGTGCGAGGAGCCGAGAGTCTGAGAGTCGGGCGTGTCAGTGGGAGGAGCCGAGAGTCTGAGAGTCGGGCGTGTCAGTGGGAGGAGCCAAGAGTCGGGCATGTCAGTGGGAGGAGCCGAGAGTCTGAGAGTTGGGCGTGTCAGTGGGAGGAGTCAAGAGTCTGAGAGTTGGGCGTGTCAGTGGGAGGAGCCGAGAGTCAGGCGGGCCAGTGGGAGGAGCCGAGAGTCTGAGAGTCGTACGTGGCACTGGGAGGAGCCGAGAGTCTGAGAGTTGGGCGTGTCAGTGGGAGGAGCCGGGAGTCTGAGAGTCGGGCGTGTCAGTGGGAGGAGCCGAGAGTCTGAGAGTCGGGCGTGTCAGTGGGAGGGACAGAGTTTGAGCACTTTCAGCACTCTGATGCCTCTTCAGAGGAAAAAATAAATAAACGGTGCACAACAGAGAGCACTGATTACTAAAACGTAAGTACAGATTACTAAACTGAGATTACGGCTTACTTAACGGAGAGTATGGATTACTTAACTAACAGTCCTGAGCTGTAAAATATTTTTAAAGCATCTCCGAGCTCACATGATATTGTGTTAAAGAGCCAGGGAGAACATCCACACCTCTCAGTCTAAGCTTAAAGTAAAAGCACGTTAAATCCTAGCGATCTGTTTGAGAAAGACAGAGTGGCTGCCAAAAAGATAATAAATTATGCACATTTTAAGCAGCCTGTTCAGTTTATTAGAAAAAGGCCAGGAATTTGTGAATCTATGCGGGTGCTTTATTAATGTGTGCCTGAAATTTTTATTATTATAATTTTTACATTTATTTGAAGCCTCCTGGGCTCCGCACGCCTCAGTAGACATGAACAAGAAATGTTTTACTTTCCAGTTGAGAAGCTTCTTCCTGTGCATTCAAGCGTGTGTGTGTGTGTGTGTGTGTGTGTGTGTGTTTGTGTTCTGCTCATAAATGGTTATTGCTCTCTGTTTATTATTGCATATGCACTTCTTATAAAAGTGTTTGTGTACTGCTTAGAACTGTTTGTTATTGTCTATGTTCTGCTTATAAGCCTGTATTACTGTCAGTATACTGCCTATAAAAGGCAGTATTTTAACAGTAAAATGCTGTTGTTTACTGCTTGCTGTTGTTTACTGCTTGTTTATTTACTGCTAATTATTAATCCAAATGCTGTTTAACTGTTTATTGCTGTTGATTTACAAGTTATTACAGATTATAATGTACAGTGGAACCTCGGATTGCGAGTAATGTGGTTTACGAGCGTTTCGCAAGATGAGCAAAGATTTTTAATACATTTTTAATTGGAAACCGAGCGAAAGTATTGGTTTACGAGTGCAGAGTATCATGTATCATGTATGTGCCTCTTATTTTGACACCGAGCGGCAAGTGATCACAACTGAGCCCCCTGCTCCCCTGGGTCTTGATGCTCGTCTCTTACTTGTATAATCAACGTCTCCCTCTCTGTTTCATCGTGTCTCATATGTGTGTGCGCTGTTAAAACAGTTTTTCCGTTGTGTGTGTGTTTGTTGTGAAACTTAAAAAGCGGGATGGGGGGAGGGTGGAGGAGTTTTACTGTGTAAGACGAGGCGAGGGAAGGGGCTAATTCCACACAGACACACAAATACACAACGCCTGCCCGGAAACACTTATCTGTCTGGATTTTAATTATTTATTTTTTTAAAGGTAAAGTGCAGGTTAATTTGTTTTATTTTTACTTTACATATTGTATCAATTATTTTATGTATTTATTTTTTGGGGCTGTGGAACAAATTATTTGAGTTTTCATTATTTCTTATGGGGAAATTAGATTTGGTTTACGAGTGTTTTGGAATACGAGCTCACTTGCGGAATGAATTATGCTCGTAATCCAAGGTTCCACTGTATTATCATAATTCATGAAGTTTTTTATTTTTTTCTTCGTTTGCTACACTTTTTTAATTTTGTGTTCCAGTTCACTACTGTAAATTAGTTTGCAGATTTTTTAAATAACTGTTTATCACACAACAGTACAATTTATTAGTGCTTTATTGATTATTAGGAATTGTGTTTTTTTTCCTTCTGTTTATTACAGTTTGTCTCTGTAGCTTCTCTTTCCCTCGACACATGTATTTATCACGTGTTTAAAGAGTGAAGTCGATTTTAAAGTTTCAGTAGCAGTAAAGCTCTTAACAGGATGGTTTAAGATCAGTTTTATCCAGATGTAAAGCTGCATCTGTTCCAACACTGACACTCTCTCACACACACACACACACTTTGTTTTAATGGAAAAACACATTTTGTAGTGAAGTGTGTTATAAAGGATTTCAATGTCACATGTTTAATTAAACACACAGAGACTAATGAAACAAGGCAGGAGGGAGAGAAGCGAGAGACACAAAGCGATGCAGGTTTTATCAGAGAGTGTTGATGCAGCGTGATAGAGAGGACAAAAAGAACTGTCAGAGTGTCATCATCAGAACACACACACACACGCACACACACACACACACACACACACACACACGCACACACACACACACACACACACACACACACTCATCACTGTCAGGGGATGATTAGAGGAAACAGTCGGAGTGTGAGTGATTATTTAATCGCAGTGTGACTGTGAGGTGTAACGTGTCAGAATAATATTTAAATCGAGGACGTTATATTTTAGTCACATGTCATGATGTGAGAAACTCCTCTATCAGGTTCTGTAGGATGGAAGAGCCGAAGAGTGTCTCTGTCTACTACTGCTCTAAACGCTGGTGGTATAAGGGGAATAAAACACAGTGTGTATGTGTGATGTTTTAAACCCAGTTCTCTAATATTTGTTTAATGCCACACAGTTCTGCTGTGGTCTGTCGGTCCACAGTACATTTCTGTAACACTGTTCCTGGTCACTTGTGGGTTGCCAGAGCCGCCTTAAGGGCACAGAACGGCGCTGAACTGTTATCTAGTGCCATGGTATTTCTTATAGGCTCTGGTGTTGTGATTAGTAGCTACGCCGTAGCTAATGATGTCATGGCAGAAATCCTGACAGTGTGAAATAGGCTTTAGGAAAATAATCTTCTTTCATCTCTGCCTCACCACACCAGCATGTCACCAGTCGCATTACTCTAACAGCTCAACAAAAATGGTTTCATTCCTCAGTTCATCCCAGAAAGAGTCGGGTGTGACACGCGTGGACTGATGAGGAAGTCAAGAAATATGACTCAGTGGTTACAGACTGAACTTCGTTATGGTTAATTAACTCTTCTACAAGTTTTAAGAGTGTTTAATAATAATAATAATAATAATAATTATTATTAAATATGGCCAAAATATTCTTACATACAGTATTGATAGTGTCTCTAAGAATTAAAAACAAGTTCTTGTGTTAAACTCCATAAACTCAACACGAACAACATTTAAACACAGTTTGTGTAACTTTATTTTATATAACTGTATTTTTTGTATATTACAGCGTAGCATTTACTTGAGTTTAGTTTCTTATGGTGTGTGTTTAGTTTAGTAAATACCGAGGTTTTTTTGCCAAGCCGTGTGTATAAGTAAAGCTTTATAACCAGTCCATAACATGTTATAACACCTTTACAAGGACAGAAGATGATACTCTGAAACTGCCTTAGTGTCCTAACGAGCACTGTCGCAGAGACATTTATTCTCTATTTTACTTTAAACACTTACACTTATTTCATTTATTGACAGACAGGCACCATAGACCATTTCAAATCAATTTTAACAACTGTTTCACCTTTTAATGCTATTATGATCGGTGCAAACTGCTGTACTCAGGTGTTGTTCGTTGAGCGTGGTCATGCAGTTACAGTTCATTATCTGGTCTTATTATGAACATATCCTGTAGTTAATCCTTTATGACAATGCACTGCGCTCTATAATAACGCCAATCGTGCTTTAGGAAGCGTTAACGTAAGTGTAAGAACACTTTATATCAATGCTCTTATTCATAATAATGAACGTGTTTTAATATATTCTTACAACAACTGTAGTACTCTATAATAGCACTGGTTATTACGCATTATAAATTGTAATGTAGTGCTCATAACACGCTCCAATCTGCGCTTCCATACGCAATCTGTACACTGCCTTATAACTGCATTATAACATGTTATGAACGTTTATGATCTTTTTTTATTTAACACTTTGTAAGGTTCTTGTGCATCTTTGTGTTCTGTCATTTATTATAACATTATAATGTAATTATTATTACATTCATTATAACATTATAATTATAAATAACAAGTTACTATAAATATATGTATTATTTGTGAGCTCTAATAAGAAACATTATAATTATATAGAATTATAATTATGTATGTTTATAATTTCTTGCTTATTAGTGATGCGTTACAATAAAGAGTACATATGATAATTATTTTACAAATAATTACAAAATGTTTACAATGTCTTGGGAATTAATTATAAGAGCGTAAGTAATAAAACATAATAAAACATAATTACATTAAGTCTGTAGTTTAAATACTATTTAGTGTTATTTTGTGTGTTCATGCTATATCCATAAGAAACCAAAGCAGATAGAAATCATTTTAAAGAAATTAGGAGCCTCTTTAGAATTAACATTTGTAATTACTGTGTTATAAATGTGTTATAACTGATTAATTAAGCATTCCAGACACAGATTAGTAGTTAGTGATCTAACAGGATTGTTTTGCTGGTAGTTAATTAACGGGATGCGTTAAAGAGGAGGACAGAAGAGGCTTATAGTGGGGTCATGATTCATTTTACCTGTTTGGGATTCTTCCAAGGTGGAAAGTGACCTGCAATGGTAAAAGAATAATGATAAAATAAGAAGATGGGAAAAATAATGGGAAGTATTGAGGAGAAAAACAAAAGGATACGTCTTAAAATATAAATATTCTGTTTCTGCATAGAATACCAACATCCATTAAACACTGTCAATCACCTTAAGGACAAACAGTTACCATGAAACAGGATCAATTGCCTTTAAACAAACATTTAACATTAAACACGGTTATTCACTATAAAATACCAGTATTTACCAAATGCCGTCAATCGTCGTAAAAAATACCAATATTCACCATCATAGTAATAAAAAACCATGCCAACATTCCAAATACCAAGAAATCACCCAAATCAGCACCAAAAAAAAAAAAAAACACCAACATTCTACATCCAACACCAAAATTACTTTC
The DNA here is from genome assembly GCA_013621035.1 of Clarias magur. NCBI lineage: Eukaryota > Metazoa > Chordata > Actinopteri > Siluriformes > Clariidae > Clarias > Clarias magur. Next base: position 109,142 of record QNUK01000686.1, read on the forward strand.
CACACACCATCATTCACCTTTGAACACCATCATTCTCCCTCCAACACCAACATTTACAACATTCAATATTAAACACCAGCATTCCAAATCAACCACCTTCATTCTCCATCAAATACCAACATTAATTTGAAAACATTTACATTTAAACACCACCATCCAACACCAACATTATCCATTAAACAACATTCTTCATCTTATACCAACTTTAAACACTACCATTCTCCACCCAACACTCGTGTTCGCCATCAAACACCATCGTTCTGTCAAACACCATCCTCCATCAAATATCAAGCATCCTCCATCACTCACATTTAAACACAATATTCATCATCGAACCCTAACAAACACAGGGTTTCCATTAAACACTATTAAATACAGATGTTCTCTAACAAGCTGCACATTTCAGTCTATTTTCAGATAGCTGAGTTAAAAAATTAGAAGATTGTAGATATCTCTCTGTCAAATACCAGGTTAAAGCCTCAACACCGCACCTTCAGACATGGCCACCAGCAGCCCTAAGCCTGCGTGGTGTCGCCTCCTGCCGCGCCCTCTCCCACACGCTCACAGTTAATCAACGCGGCATTCGCAGTTAATAACAACACGCTTGTAAATGGGCTGGAAACACTTTATTAGTCATTAGTGAAGAGGTGTTTATTTTCCTGCAGTAGGTCAAGATCAGGTGATGGACAAAATTAATGAAGAGGAAAAAAAAAGAAAAAAGGAAAATGACTGTTCAAAATAAGCAAAGCATCTAAACATCAAACAGGGTAAACTCTTCTGAGTAAGTGTACTCTTCTGAGCTGTTACAAAATTGGCCTTGAAGATCTGAAATCATCTGAATGGTTTTAGTGAGAATGTATGATTGGTATGGTATTCGTGAGTCTCTCTCTCTCTCTCTCTCACTTGTTTATTTTTGCTTTGTACATAAGAAACTCTTCACATCACACAGCCTTAACTACAAACCTACAGACTACAAGAAAGAAGCAACCGGTGTTTATGTGCTTCACTGAGCCGCACTGTTGTCCCAGCTTGCTCTTACACTCTTCAACATCTTAACAAAGTGCTACACATGTAGGACAATGGAGGGCGGAGGGTGGAGAGAGAGAGAGAGAATAAGCAAGTGTGGATTTTGTTGCCGCAGGACGAGGTTAATAACGAGTCCAGTTGGCGGCTGTGTTCCAGGGGACTCGCGCTACACCCTGGCACCCGGTGGATGTTTAGTGTAACCCCGTCGGAGACAGAGGAGACGTACGGTCCAGCAGCTCACATGTCCCAGTCATTATGATTAACCAGGGGTTGCCAAGTCCCGCAACATTGCTCTTAGCACATATCTCTGTTTCCATCCTTAAGAAAAATTTCCCTTCCCCGTCTTCCTTCCTCCATTCTTCTCTTTCTTTATCTCCCTCTCCTCATCTTCACTCTTCTCTATCTCTCCCTTTCTTCACCTTTATCCTTCTCTCATTGTTTTACACTCCCTTTCTCCTTCCTCTAAATCTCTTTCATTCTGCTTCTTTTCTCCTGTTTTCATCTGTCTCCACTCCCTAACCTTCACCTTTAAACACCACCGTTCTCCACCCAACACCACCGTGATCCAACAAACACCACCGTTCTCCATCAAACACCACCGTGCTCCCATCAAACACTATTGTGCTCCATCCAACACCAACATTTTTCATCTTTTAGCACCATTCATCTTTACCAACATTCTCTATCAACCACCAACAATCAACTTTAAATACCACAGTGCTCCAATAAACACCACCGTGATCCAACAAACACCACCGTGCTCCATCAAACACCACCGTGCTCCATCCAACACCAACATTTTTCATCTTTTAGCACCATTCATCTTTACCAACATTCTCTATCAACCACCAACAATCAACTTTAAATACCACAGTGCTCCAATAAACACCACCGTGATCCAACAAACACCACCGTGCTCCATCAAACACCACCGTGCTCCATCCAACACCAACATTTTTCATCTTTTAGCACCATTCATCTTTACCAACATTCTCTATCAACCACCAACAATCAACTTTAAATACCACAGTGCTCCAATAAACACCACCGTGATCCAACAAACACCACCGTGCTCCATCAAACACCACCGTGCTCCATCAAACACCACCGTGCTCCCATCAAACACTATTGTGCTCCATCCAACACCACCATGTTCCAACAAACACCACCATGCTCCCATTAAACACCAACATTTCCATCTTTTAGCACCATTCATCTTTAAACACCAACATTCTTTATCAAACAGCAATGATCAACTTTAAACACCACCGTTCTCCATCCAACACCCATATTCACCATCGCTTTTTCATCCCTCTTCATTTTCCTTTCACTCTCTCATACATCTCTCTCTTTTTTCTTTAAAGCTATCTTTATCATCCTCTATTATTTTCTTTCTCTCTCTGATTTCCTTTGTGCCCCTCACTCTCACTCTTTCATATTCAGTCTCTCTCTGTCCATTGTAAAGGGTTCGACCCATTGTTGCACGGGCGGCACCATGAAACACAGACACGAGGTGAGATCTTAGAGGAAAAGGATAATTTATTAGGAATAAATAGGGGAAGGAAAGGGTAAAAGGAGGGAGGACGGAGAGAAAGGGAAGGAATGATGTGTGCACGTGCAGGGTCCGAGGCAGTGCCCAGCTGGCATGCGGGCACGCGGCTGGCGGCGGTGGGCGGAGTGGCCGAACGGAGCACGCGAGGCAGCGCTCCTGCACGCTCCCTCTCAGTTCCTCCCCGCTGTCGATGGCCGACCTGGCCCCTCCCAGCTCTCTGTGGGTGCGGCCTCAGGCGGGAGTCTCGCTCGGACGTCCATCGGCTGGGCGGCTTTCCCGGCTGGGATCGGCGGCCTTAACGCTGTCCTCCTCGCGACCTTTTCCTCTTCGGCGGCGAGGACGCGAAGACGGGCTCGACGCGGGAACGAAGGATGCCGTGGGAGCTCGTGCAGCTCTTTCCCGCGCTGAGGTTCCTCAATCGCTGAGGAGATCAAAGGGGCGGAAATCCAATGTCCTTTTTCAAAAGTCTCTGGGGCACGTTCCATTTCCCCACTCCCATGCCACTCTCGAGCTCCACCGCGTTACGCTCTTCTCGGACCCCGGACTAAACTCCGCGCCTCTCTTATATAATTCGGAGCAAGTCCGAGATCCTATTAACGTTAATCACTGCCAGCCGGCCTGCATAGGCGGCCCCGTCCCTTCGCACACCTGCAGAAGGGGTGCCGCCTATTTAGGGAGCCTACAAAGTGAGCGAGGGGCGATAATAGATTTGGGCGCACGCCCATCACAGGCGCACGCCGTGACACCATTTATTCCTCCATGTCTCTAATTCTCTCTATCTCTCTCTTCTCCTGTCACGCTCCTTCATTATATCTCTACTGCCATATGTGTGTGTGTGTGTGTGTGTGTGTGTGTGTGTGTGTGTGTGTGTGTGTGTGTGTGTAATGAGGACATCTGATGTCTAATGCAAAATCAGCAGCTTCCCAGAGTATCACAGCCAGCTTGTGTTTTATTATCAATGTGAGACCTGAAGCCCACTGTGATGTAACTGCACCACACACACACACACACACACACACACACACACACACACACACACACACACACACACACACACACACACACACGAACCTGCTACGACCTGGCTGTGGGTGATTGGCTTTATAGAGCGTTCAAACGATAGAATGAGAAAATGTACCTGAATATAATGAGTGCTGGCATAGTGAAGGGGGGTAATATCACACACACACACACACACACACACACACACACACACACACACACGGAATCTAGCCAACTCATCTAAGCAGGGAACACGCAGGCTGGATCCTTGGGCAGGATGCCCGTCTCTCAGAGTGATGTCTGTGCCAATTACAAATCGGCTCGGATTACAAAACATTAAAGAATAATAAATAAATTAAAATTAAAAGATTAAAAACAAGACTAATAAACGGCTTTGGGGAGATTTCCATAAACCTGTACACACACTCTGAGTTCTCTGCTCTTACGTACAGTACATACAGTATGTGTTTTTTTTTAAATGAGGTGAAGTCAGCATTCGTCACATCTCTATCAAACTCGTCACTCTAGCTGTGTCCCAAATGACACCTTTAGTCAACTCATTTACATACACACTCTGTTAACGCGCTCGACGCATTCAGCCCTTTGGACATGTGCGAACACCCTCCGACAATCGGACACGGATTCCGAGAGCGCCTGAGCGATCAGGTCAGTGCCCGCTTCCAAGTGAGTCGACTCCCTGCAGGAAGTGAATCAAACATACACTGTGTGTTCGGGGTGTGTCACGAATCAGCAGCAAATCACAATGCAAAACCAGTATACACCAGTAAACACCGCCAATCACCGTAACATACCGATAATTACAATTAAACACCATCAATCACCTTAAAATATAAACATTTAACATTAAACACTGTCATTCAGTATAAAATGCCAGTATACACCAAACACCATCAATTGCCATAAAATACCAATATTTACCATCATAGTAATGTAACACCATGCCGGCGTCAGGTCACCAGATACCAAACTCCAAATTCACTAAGACGATTCTTTACCAGTAAACACCAACATACTCCATCAAACCACAGAATTAACCAGCAAACACCAACATTCACCAGCAAACACCAACATTCACCACCCACAACCACCACATTCCCCATCCAACACCAGCATTCACGTTCAATCACCAACATTCACTTTTAAACACCAACATCCCCCATTCAACATCAACATGAAGACATCGTATACCAACATTCATCTTTAAACACCAAAATTGTCCATCAAAGACCAACACTCAACTTAAAACACTACCATTCTCCATCCAACACAGATACTCAACATCAGGCACCTGCATTCAATATTAAACACCAACGCTCTCCATCAAACACCAATGTCACGAATGATGCTAAGAGACGAGAACGCTAATGCAGACACGTCTTTGAGAACAAACACAATGAAAGTGTATTACTTAATTACTAATTAATTGCAATTCTTAAGCCTAATTGTACACACATTTTAGGGTCAAATAGTCTTGACAGATAATGGAATCAATTTTGATAATAATTTCTAAACAGGAATAGGGGAACAAATTACCACTCACTCATCGTCTATACCGCTTAATCCTGTATTCAGGGCGGAGCGGGGGCCTGGAGCCTATCCCAGGAGACGTAGGGCACGAGGCGGGGTACAACCTGGACAGGGTGCCAATACCTTGGAGAACAAACGCACACAAACACACTCTTTCCACACTACGGATAATTTTGGGAACACCAGTCAGCCTGATCTGCATGTCTTTGGACTGTGGGTGGAAACCGGAGCACCCAGGGGAAACCCACCAAGCACAGGGAGAACATGCAAACTCCATGCACACAGACCTCGAGAAGGGAATCGAACCCAGACCCTGCAGGTGCAAGGCGACAGTGCTAACTGCTACAGAAACTAATTATCTGACAAGAAATTAACAATTTGCTAATTAGTAAAAAAAAAGAAAAAAAAGCTTAATGATCTTATTATGATTTTGAATTTCACACGCTTTTATAGTCAAACTCGTTAACAAGTTTTATTTAAACACTTCCAGCTGCACATTCCAGTGTTTCCCATATCACAGGATCAACACTGACCTCCACATATTAACTGGTGATTTTTACAGACATAACTCTAACCTAAGTTATTAACAGTTAGTTATTTTTTATTTTTTATTTTTCCCCGATTTTCTCTCGTGTCCAATTCCTCCCCGTCACTAGGGGGCTCCCACATTAAGGCTACTACTTCCACTCAGCCGGGAGGGCCGAAGACTATCACATGTTTCTGAACCACGTGACGCCAGCCGACCGCATCTTTTTGAACTGCTCGCTCGCGCACCGTTGGGGACGGCGTAACACACTCGGAGGACAGCGCTATCCGCTCCCTCCGCTGCGCGAGCTCACAGACGCCCCTGTAGAGTCGTGATTAGAGAGAGAGAGAGAGAGCTCGGCCAATCAGGTCTCTCTAGACCTCCGGCTGCGAGAGGTTACAGCGCCACCCGGGATTCGAACTCGCGATCTCCGGATGATAGGGCGAGCGCTTTAACCACTGCGCCACTCGGAGGCCCCAACAGTTAGTTAACTAAGTTATTGTAAGGAGTCTGGCTAATAAGGAAGTAATGATCTTTCTAAGTATAAAATCATGATGCGTATGGAAACACAGATATCGTCTGGGTGTCGTGATAATATCGTATCGGTCGGTCTCTGGTGGTTCTCTTTCCTAATTATAGGTGGACATGAAATCCCAGTTAGCTTTTGTGTAGGATTATTGCTAAAACACACCCGTTCTGTATAGCCGATGCAGGAACGAGACCGGTTTGATATTTCCAGCGCCCTTCCTGTACGCTGTATTACCTTATATTAGATTAGATTGGATTAGATTAGATTTAACTTTATTGTCGTTGTACAAAGCAAATGAAATGCGGTGCTATTACTGAGCGACTGTGTTACACAGTGATGTGAATAATAACCGGTGAATGAGGTGGGGTAGCGGGCGCGGTGAGGGTTGTAGCGCGCTGCCGAAGTAATGATCAGCCTGTGTGTAGTCCGTACACACACTCGGTGAATGAACGCCTCCGATTTGTCCTAATGACAAGATCACAGCTGCTGCAGATCATTAGCACGCTGATGAGACGATACGGAGCGATCTGTATTCCTAAAGCAACCTGGAGCCCGGCGGCACTCTTTACACTCGCTGTTCATCATTATATCTCACACACACTCTCACATACACACATACGATTCTCAACTCTGATTGGTGAGAAGGAAACAATTAAATGTAATGACTACGGTATATAAACAATAAACAAGGATAAAATAAAATGTCTTTGTTGGCAAGGTTCTGTGGCGTAAGAGGAAAAAAAGCACTTCAACAATGCTGTTATAGGAAATTATTATCAATGAAACAAATAAACCAAATTTCTGGCTGAAACAAACCAAAAAACACATACCGCTAAGGTTTTGCAAAAAGAGGCGCGCCAGATGACCAATCATGTTCTGTGAACAGGAAGATCACCCAAATAATGACATCTACAGTATCCTGTGGGCGGAGCCTCTGAGACTGAAGACCTGTTCAGACGGGATTAGTTTCTCAGGTGGCTGTGTATATTGTAATGATTATCGTCTTTGGGATTTAAGCTTTAAGCTGTGTCCAAGGCTGATAAGATCAATCGATCGTTATTTATATCCAGAACATAAATCTTGTCCAAATAGTACTTTTACCATTACCTGATGATTTAAAGCTAGAACCTGGATATGATGGATAACTGCACATAAAACATACTGTAGACCTGAAAGATAATTACAGCTAGAACCAGGGCCTGATGGAGAACTAGAGCTACAGTAGCATTTGGAGCTAATTGAGAAATAAAGCTAGGACCATAGACCTGAGGTAGAACTCCAGCTAGAACCTGGACCTGATGGAGAACTGAAGCTAGAGCCCAGGTTGATGGAAAACTAAAGCTAAAACTGATGATCTGATAGGGACCTGCAGCTGGAACCCAAGCCTAATGGAGAATTAGAACTGTGACCTGCTGGAGACTTACAGCTAGATCTTGGACATTAAGGAGAACTACAGCAGGAACCCTGATCTGATAAAGAACTACAGCAGGAATCTGGACCTAATGGGGAACTACAGCTAGAACCCAGACTCAATAGAGAACTACACCTAGAAGCTGGGCCTGATGGAGAGTTTTATCTAGAACCAGATTCTAATGGAGACCTACAGCTGGAACCTAGACCTGATATGGAACTACAGCTAGAACCAGGACCTAATGCAGAACTACAGATAGAACCTGGATGTAACAAGAACCCCACTTCAGACTTACTTGCAAGTAGATATTAATTACCAAAACATGGGCATGAAATAGAACAGAGAACCAGAGAGAGATCCAGGTCCAGGTCCTGCGTCTGAGAGAAAACCAAAGTTAGAACCTGGACCTAATAGGTAACGACATTAAAAGCTGTGTCTTGTGAGGAACCAGAACATAACTAAAGCTATAATCTTAATCTGATAGAGAACCACAGCTGGACCTTGAACCTGATGGAAATGCCACAAGAAAAAGAGCCAAGAAAGAGAACTTGAACCTGAAACAGAATTACAACCAGAACCTGAAGCAGATAAAGAGGTAAAGCAAGAACCACAGTAAACTATACCTGTGCCTGAAACAGAACTATGACCAAAATCTAAACCTGATGGATAACAACAGCCAGAATCTGGAACTACAGCTAGAACATCAACCTTGTAAAGATGTATAGACCTGTTGAAAATGCCAGAAGCAGACCCTGGATCAGGTGA
>QNUK01000686.1:122500-185000 GCA_013621035.1 Clarias magur
AAGACCGGGACTAACCAAGTGTCAGAGCCCTAAAGGATGGGACTAACCACTGTAGGATATAAACAAGAATTAGGGCTGTAAAGAAAAGAACTAGCCAAGAGCTCTAATAGCAGGAATTCAGCAACCAAAGCAGATGTGCTAATGAAGAGCTAAGGCCCTTAAGACTTGGACTGGAAAAGAGTCAGGGCCATAAATACTGAGACTAACCAAGAATAATTACAGTCCTGTGTACATTGAAGTTTTTAAAGCGTCTACTTAATGGTCGTAAACGTAATTTAGAAAACGTCTGTGAAATAAAACATCTTTACAATTCTATCTACAATACACATTGTACGTTGGACACAGATGTGTCTTTGGATTACAGATAGCAGCTTGTAAGTGCATTGTAGCTCTTTAGAGCATTATAAGGTATGTCTCCTTGCTGCGAGAGACTCCCGCTGAGGAGATACAGCTGGAGGATATTAATACACCGTCAAAATGACTAGTGTGTGTCAGCATCTATTTTTACAGCCTTTGTGCTTCTGCTAATCACAGCGCTGTGACGTCTAGGGAATACTAAACACTGGCAGTGACTGAAACAGTACTTGGGGCATTCAAACCATATGAGTCAGCAAATCATCAGAAGCAACCCGGCCCAACCGACCAATCAAATCAACTTTGATTTCGAGCTCAAACACACATTGAAGTAAAAACGATTCTGATCAAGACAAACCTGTTCGTAGCAGGCTGAGCTTCAAGGTAACAAAATCAATCCCAAACTTCTCGACGTTCTTACCCCTCTCTCTCTGCACAAGCAGGGTGGCCTCGGCCGCGACCGCACACTCTTTCAGCAACTCCACCACCCGTGAGTGAGACAGCGTAAGGGCTGGCCGCTGGTTGATCTCCACGATCAGGTCTCCTTCACACAGGCCAGGGCAGCGCTGAGGCTCTAGCACCTGCTTCACCCTCTGACCCCCATCACTGTCTGCTACAGTGAAGCCAAATCCGTCTGGCCCCTTCACAATGGTGACGGCAATCAACTCCGTCCCCGATGATGCCACAGACACACCGTCGTCCAGGAAGTGCGCGGTGCGGCTCAGGTACTCCATATATGTGTCATACGTGGTGCAGTTGCGGCCGTTAAGCAGCAGGGGGCGATCTCCTAAAAGACCCAGAGGAGAGATCATGGTGTTTCCTGAATCCTCAGCATCGTAGGGTAACGGGTATCCTCGGCAAAGAGCCAGGGTCACGCTCTGCCCAATGGGAACTGACTGGAATAGCTTCACCACGTCCGCATGAGTCGTCCCAAGAACACACACCTCGTTTATGTAGACGATCACATCACCTAAAAACATAAAAAGACATGAAGAATACATTTGCATCAAGGAAGAAAGGACTGAGAAAAAATTATTTTTATATTGTCTTTTTATTTCTATAATAACAGCTAATTAACAGGGACTTGTACAAAGACTCGCATAAAGACTGAAGCTTTAGTGTTCCTCAGTGAATTCCGAGATAGCGCCAATTAGATTGTCTATTATTATGTAAAGCAGCAGGAAGCAGAGGGGAGGATTCAAGAGTTTGCCCTCAGAGCTGAGTGTGTTTGATTTAATGCAACATGGAACACTTCCATCGATGAGTCTCACCCTTTACGGCTGTTCCGTAACGTTCAGGAATTTCAATTAGTCTGGTTAAACACAATTGCCATTTGCCTTCAAACCCAAGTGACTTGATCAACAATATCGCACCATCAAGGAAAACAAATCACACATAAACAACCTCCTATTTGCCTTTCCTCCTCTGACAACAAAAAAGATCAATTCATTTAAAAACCAGAAATGATCTCACCACCCTTCTACTCTAACTTGGTAGCTGATAGAGTTGATATTTTAATACACAATAAAAGTAGAAAGTGATTATTTAGATAAAAGCATTTTTTCTTGAAGTTATTCCTTGTGAAAAAGACGTGGTCATTGTATAAGACACTCAGAGCGAAGGAGGCTTGGTCATGGTATCGGAGTCCTAGTGAACGAGGCGTGGATATGGTATCTATGAGTCACTCCTAGTGGTGTCACCACTTGGTCATGGTGTCGTTCACTCCTACTCAAGGAGAGATGGTCATGGTGCCAATCACTCCTAGTGAAGGAAGCGTGGTCATGGTGCCAATCACTCCTAGTGAGTGGGTGTGGTCATGGTGTCAGTCTGTCCTAGTGAAGGAGTTGTGCTCATGGTAACAGTCAGTCTTAGTAAAGTAGATGTGGTCATAGTCACTCCAGCTGCTCTGGATAAGGCAACTGCTAAATGCCGCAAATGTAAATGTTTCAAATGCTGTATTACACTGAAACACCCTACGTTTGTATTGTTTAAAATAATCAGATAATGTTTATACAGTGTCAGCCCTAGCGACCATAACACAGCAACTGAACAGACTAAATACCACCATTAATCACTGTGTCTGTTAATCCCAGAGCTGACAGAGCTAATTCCACTAGTTAAACATAATGTGGATGTTTACAAAGAAAGAAAATCATCAAAATCCACAGAGTGTGAGATACACACATTTAACTTCCTCTGTCGTCATCCTGCATCCTGTCACGTGTGTTTACATAAAGCACCAAGTGTGTAAACACCACACCAGGCTTTCTACAAACACCTCAGCACCAAATAGGGTGATGTCCAAACACCTCAACCTCACACTGGGCATTGCATAAATACTTCAACACTACACTGGACATAGTATAAACACTAAAATGCCACATTGTACATGGTACAAACACTACAACTTCACAGTGGACATGGTATAAACTCCCAAACACCATACGGGACAGAGCATTACCACTTCAACACCACTCTGCGAATGGTGCAACACTTCAAAAGAACATTTGGCATGGAACAAAAAATCTGAACACCCTACTGGACATTATATAAATGCCTCAAGACCATACTGGACATGGTACAAACACCTCAACGCCACAGTGGACATTGTAAGAACATGCAAATATCACTCTGTAGATAGTACAAATACCTCAGAATTAAACTAGACATGGTTTAAACACCTCAACACCACACTGGACACGGTACAAACACCTCAACACCACACTGGACATGGTACAAAGACCTCAACACCACACTGGACACGGTAAAAAACACCTCAATACTACACTGGACACAGTACAAACACCCCAACACCACACTGGACACGATGCAAACACCTCAACACCACACTGGACACGATGCAAACACCTCAACACCACACTAGACACGGTGCAAACTCCTCAACACCACACTGGACATGGTGCAAACACCTCAACACCACACTGGACACAGTACAAACACCTCAACACCACACTGGACATGGTGCAAACACCTCAACACCACACTGGACACAGTACAAACACCGCAACACCACACTGGACATGGTGCAAACACCCCAACACCACACTGGACATGATGCAAACACCTCAACACCACACTGGATACGGTACAAAAACTCCAACACCACACTGGATACGGTACAAAAACCCCAACACCACACTGGACACGATGCAAACACCTCAACACCACACTGGACACGGTACAAACACCTCAACACCATACTGGATACGGTACAAAAACCCCAACACCACACTGGACACGATGCAAACACCTCAACACCACACTGGACACGGTACAAACACCTCAACACCATACTGGACATGGTAAAAAACACCTCAACACCACACTGGACACAGTACAAACCCCACACTGGACACGATGCAAACACCTCAACACCACACTGGACATGATGCAAACACCTCAACACCACACTGGATACGGTACAAAAACCCCAACACCACACTGGATACGGTACAAAAACCCCAACACCACACTGGATACGGTACAAAAACCCCAACACCACACTGGACACGATGCAAATACCTCAACACCACACTGGACACGGTACAAACACCTCAACACCATACTGGACACGGTAAAAAACACCTCAACACCACACTGGACACAGTACAAACCCCACACTGGACACGATGCAAACACCTCAACACCACACTGGACATGGTGCAAACACCTCAACACCACACTGGATATGGTACAAAAACCCCAACACCACACTGGATACGGTACAAAAACCCCAACACCACACTGGACACAATGCAAACACCCCAACACCACACGGGACACGGTACAAACACCCCAACACCACACTGGACATGATGCAAACACCCCAACACCACACTAGACACGATGCAAACACCTCAACACCACACTGGACATGGTACAAACACCTCAACACCATACTGGACACGGTAAAAAACCCTCAACACCACACTGGACACAGTACAAACACCACACTGGACATGGTACAAATTCTCCAACACCACACTGTGTATGTTAGAAACACTTCAACTTCACAGTGGACATGGAACAGAAACACCACACAAATGTTTGAAGCCCATACTGGAAATAGTAAAAACACCCAAATATCACACTGGATTTCAAATCAAAAAACAAAAGAGGACATTGTATGTACATTTAAACACCACACGTGACAGGGTGACCTTGGCTGTTGCGCAAACACTCAAACATCACCCTGGTTAATGTACACACACTTCAGTAGAACCCTGAACAAAGTGCTCATTAGAGCATGAGGCAGGTTCTGCTTAAATTCAGTTGACTGTTTAACACTATAATGCTAGTATTTATTGCCCAGGGGGCTGTCAATCATCTTGATTGCTCATTAGAATATTAGGCCCTGCCCACTGATTGGTGATTCTCGGTTGAGCATCACAAGCATCAGAAATATTTTGTGCAACATTTTCCGACACATTAAACAGTTAATAATTTTTTTTTAATGATTAAACTGAAAAGATGTAGCAAACAACAAAAACAACAACAACAACAACAACAACAAGCCCCATGTGCAAAGCAACTGCTGCTGGTGAATAATTAAGGCAATTATTCCAGTCGTATTTGACACAATTCATTTAGATTCAGTTGTAAGAATCGCTTTTGCTTCGGCCCATGTGATCCATCACCATATAAAAAGATTTTTACGCTTTAAAGTTTAACCCCAGTGATGAAAGCAAGCAGGTAAACATCTTCAGAAACACGAGTTTGGAGCTGGTCGAGTCTCAGCGCTCTGAAAGAGAGGTACAGTAAAGCGCTGGCTGTCACACGCGGGGATGAAAGCCAGTGCTGCAGGTTGGGAGGGAGGCTCCCTGCCTCCCTCCCTCTCGATCTCTATCTCTCGATCTCATGCGTGCTTTCCCAAGATGCACCTAAACAGCTCATTAGGCTTCTAGTGAGCTCTTAATTGCGTGCGCAGGTGCGAACAAACAGAAACATGACGAGAGCCCAGAGGAACAACGTGGACTTCTAGACCGAGCTGACACAGAACTATCAGAGCCAAAGAGAGAGAGAGAGTGTGTGTGTGTGTGTGTGTGTGTGTGTGTGTATGCTTTCACACTCAGTGTGTGATCGCATATTTTAGTTGGCAAAGCACACAACTATACTAAGCTACATGGACCATATAAATGTCTGAGTTAAGACACAGTTACTCCATTTCTAGTGCTATTTATTTATTTATTTGCTTAAATATAATCAAAATAAATTACTTCCAAATAGGATTTCTTGTGTTCAAGTGTTTAGAGTTTGTTGGAAGCAGCATTAATGAGGCATAATATATTAGTTTTAGTAATTATAAGCAGGAGATGGAGAGGCTGATGATGTCATACAGTATGATTGACATTCAAATTTGACTTAAGCGCCGCCTTTTATGACCTGAGACAGGAGGCTGGACAACGAGAGGTTGCTTATAAACCTGTTTATGTGTGTGTGTGTGTGTGTGTGTGTATACCTGTTGCCATCTTGCCATCCTGTGCAGCAGGACCGTCTGGAATCACGCTCTTCACCTGCAGGAACTCGTCTGGCTCATCTCCCCCGATGATCGTGAAACCGAATCCCATGTTGCTTTTCTGCAGCGTCGTCGAGAGGAACCTTCCTTTTAGCTGTGTGGGGTCTCTCGTGAACAGGGGCTTCTCTACACACACACACCAAAAGAAAAACCCATCATAATGAAATGGTTTCATCCAGAGTAACAGTGTGACGCTGAAGAGTTGCATTTAAAGCACAAAAGTTAATCCAGCACACACACACACACACATACACACTCTACTGTAACAGATCCTGTGTCTTCTTGCTCCAGTATGAGTGTCACTGCCCGGCTTTCGACCTCGCATCACTAAACACGCTCATAACTGAAGCAAGAAAAGTGAACAGAGAAAAGGCAAACAGGGCGCCAAAACATTCTCCTCTCTTTCACGGGACAAGACCAGGCTGTAGCGGAGACAAACTCGCAGAGCGGCATGGTGCTGATTAGCAGAGACCTCTCACTGCTCCATTACATCCTTACACAATGTAATTAGCAGGTTGTTCATTCCCATGTCTCTTTTCGGGATCTGTCTCCAAGTCCATGCTTTCATTCAGGTCCTGTAATGAGCAGTGAAAAAAAAAGAATCCGAGCGCAAAGGGTGCACATGCCAGTCCGGTAAAAGGGAAGATTCAGTCAGTTTTTGCACAAATAAAATGAATTTTAAGTCTAATCAAACAAACGCTTTGTGTAGCACTCACGCTGATTGGAGAAGCACTGGGTGTTTAAACCTCTTTATTCCGTAACAATCTGGACATATTTTTAAAAGAAAATCATTATTTCATTTTTTTATTTTTATATTTTTTACAAAAAATCTTTTAAAATAAATAATCAAAACTAAATAACTTTAAGCAGCCTGTGACCTGAACACATAAACAGTGTTCATTAGTTGATGAACACTGTTAGTTTTTTCCCCATTTTGTTTCAATTCTAAATAACCAGGAAATAATTTTACTCCTACCAATCAGGGAGCTCTGCTGCCCTCCAATGTACACTCTCTGGCCAAAAAACAACAACAAAAAAAAAAACTCACACACTAATCTTTCATAGTTCCTCTTTTTGCTTTGATTACAGCTGTGAGATGGTGCGTTCTTCATCAAGCTCAAGCTTATGCAGCGTCACGATGTTTATTTCCCTCCAGAGCTGCGTTCATTTCAAGATCTTGTACGGATGATGGGAGAGTCGCAGCGCTGAGTAAAGTCTTCTCCAGCACGTCCTAAAGACTCTCCATGGGGTTAAGGTCTGGACTCTGTGGTGGCTGATCCATGTGCGACGAACTGCTCTTTCACAATTTGAGCCTGAAGAATGCTGTCATCATCCTAGAATATGGCGCGTGCCATCAGGGAAGAAGAAACCCTCCATAGATGTGATTTGCTGGTGATTCAGTACATTCAGTTGGTCATCTGACTTCATTTTATCTCCACATAACGTTGCTGAGTCTCGACCTGAGCGACTGAAGCGACCCCAGATCATAACACTGTCTCCAGAGGCTTGTACAGTGGACACTATGCATGATGGGAGCTTCGCTTCATGTGCTTCCCTTCTCACCCTGACACGCCCATCGCTCTGGAATACACTCAGTCTGGACTCATCAGATCACATGACCTTTTTATATTGCTCCACAGTCCATGCCTTATGCTATTAACATTTTTCTGATTAGTGAGTGGTTTCATAAGGCTGCACAGCTGTTTAGTCCCAGTCCCGTGAGTTCTCTATGCACTGTCAGTGCGTTCACTATTAATCATAGCTGTGGGTTCTACTGTTGTTGTTTTTATTATTATTATCTAATTTCATTAAGCATTCAAGTGATCTCCGTTCACAATCATTTAAAAAAGAATTTCCGATCACATTTCTTCCCCGAAGATGATGCGTCACTATCCAGCCAGGTCTCCAGATATTTAGATTCAATGTTAGTAGTTTCCTTAGTTATTTTCTTTGCTTGAGGCAGGACAATGATTCGGCAGAGTGAAAGCTTTGCCACGTCTTCTGACATGATTGTGTGAGAAATGAGAAGCTCCGCACTGCACACCGTAAGTTAGGCTAAGATAACACGGTTCAGCTGAACCATATTAATCACCACTGTAATTGTCCAATGGAAGCATCTTAATTATTCGTCCACCAGTTAAATCCAGGTGGTGACTTTTTTGGCTGGGAAGTGTATGAATAGTTTAAAGCAACCCACCTGTGGGATTACAGAGGAACTGCAACATTTTACCAAATTAAATGCAAACGTATATGAAAAATACATTTAAAAAAAATAGAATACAGTAGAACCTTGGATTGCGAGTAACTCGATTTACGAGTGTTCCACAAGACGAGCAAAGATTTTAAACAAATTTTGACTTGAAAAACGAGCATGTCTTGGTTTACGAGTGCTGAGTGTTTTGACACCGACACACAAACACAGAGCAGAGTTTCTGCTCTACACAGAAACTCTGCTCTGTTGCGATTCTTTTCAAAGGTAAGGTGCTGGTTCATTTGTTTTGTTTTTTTTACTTTACAGCAGTGATTCCGTTAGTCTGCACTCACGCAAGTGTCATTAGAGAGATTTTTTTTTTCCCATTAAAACAGTGTTTCCGTTGTGTGTGTGTTTGTTGTGAAAGTTAAAAAGAGAGGTGGGGGGACAGGGGAGGAGTTTTATTGTGTAAGACAAGGCGAGGGAAGGGGCTAATTCCACACACACACACACACACACACACACACACGGGGCCTACGCGCACAAACGGAAACACTTATCTGTTGGAATTTATTTTAACTTTTTTTTAAAAAGTGCAGGTTAATATGTTTTATTTTTACTTTATATATTGTATTAATTATTTTTCTGTATTTATTTTTTTGGGCTGTGGAACGAATTCTTTGAGTTTTCATCATTTCTTATGGGAAGATTTGATTTGGTTTACGAGTGTTTTGATTTGGTTTACGAGCCCGCTTCCGGAACAAATTATGCTCGTAATCCAAGGTTCCATTGTACAAGAGAATTGTGATACATCACTCAAATATTTTTTTTCTCCATCTATAGTGTTGAACAATGTTGGTGCTACAGAGTGATTAGTGAAAAAGAAACTTTAACACTACAGTATATTCATACACTAAAATTAGCTAGCTTATCTCCTATAATGTAACTCCACTTACATTGTAATACTAATTAATACTAGTGAGCCACTTAACTGGCTCTCGTCTTTAAAAATCCAACACCACTGTCTCTGGGAAACATTTGTGCAAAAGCTGGCAGAATGATCAAAACAATAATCCAGACACAAATCAAATGAGGAAAGCAAATCCAAGTCACTAAGAGGAACTCAAAAGCCAGGCCGAGCGAGTCTGAGGGAACCGGGAAGCATTCCGACTTTCCTCCGCTGCAGCAGGGGGCGCTATAATGAGGACGTACCGTGCGGTCCGAACGCTCCAGGCCGGCACAGGGGGGCCTCGGGCAGGTGAGTGAGGCTGTGAGAGCGCTCAGGGGCCGGCCCCACGTACGCCAGCCTCGCCCGGGGCAGAGTGGCGAAGGACACGCCCTCATCCACTGTTTCAGACGGAGAGAACACGCTGACATCATCCAGGAAGTGGAAGTTCAGGAATAATCAGGTGGATTCTACACTAGATTCCACACTAAACACCATGAACTGGAGTGTTTATGAACATACAGTCTTTAATCACACTCTCGACCCCACAGGGTACACCAGCAGCACACAGTAAACACTATGTGGGGACATCAGTACTGTGATCAGGGTGTGTGTGTGTGTGTGTGTGTGTGTGTGTGTGTGTGTGTGTGTGTGTGTGTGTGTGTGTGTGTGTGTGTGTGTGTGTGTGTTTGTGTGTGTGTGAAATGTAGAGTGAAGAAATGGTCTGTGTGCATGTGTGTGTAATGTAGAATAATGCAACAGTGTGTGTGTGTGTGTGTGTGTGTAAAATATAATGTAACTGTGTGTGTGTGTGTGTGTGTGTGTGTGTGTAATGTAGAGTAATGAAACAGTGTGTGTGTGTGTGTGTGTAAAATATAATGTAACTGTGTGTGTGTGTATGTGTGCGTGTAATGTAGAGTAATGAAACAGTGTGTGTGTGTGTGTATGCATGTTTAAAATGTAGAGTAATGTAACTGTGTGCATGTGTGTGTGTAATGTAACTGTGTGTATGTGTGTGTATAATGCAGAGCAATGCATCAGGGTGTGTGTGTGTGTGTGTGTGTGTGTGTGTGTGTGTGTGTGTGTGTGTGTGTATAATGTAATGGCACAATGTGTATGTATGTTTATAATGTAGAATAATGTAACTGTGTGCATGTGTGTGTGTCGAACAGATGTACCTCTGTACAGAGCAGGCAGTGGTAGTGAGGAAAGGCCTTGGCTTTGCATCTGCAGTCTCCTCTTAGCCTCGAGAACCGGGTTCTCAAACTGAGTCCTCCTGTTTATATGACTGAGAGATAGAGAGTGAGGCAGAGAAAGTGAGGCAGAGAGTGAGTAAGAGAGAAAGTGAGAGAGAAAGAGTGAGAGAGAGTGAGTGAGAGTGAGAGAGAAAGGGTGAGTTAGAGTGAGTAAGAAAGAGAGTGAGAGAGAGAGAGTGAGTGAGAGGGAGAGAGAGAGACAGAGAATGAGAGTGAGTAAGAGAGAGAGTGAGAGAGAGTGAGACAGAGAATGAGAGTGAGTAAGAGAGAGAGTGAGAGATAGTGAGAGAGAGTGAGGCAGAGAATGAGAGTGAGTAAGAGAGAGTGAGTGTGAGGGAGAGAGTAAGAGAGAGAGAGTGAGAGAGAGTGGGAGAGAGTGAGGCAGAGAATGAGAGTGTGTAAGAGAGTGAAAGAGAGTGAGAGAGAGAGTGAGGCAGAGAATGAGAGTGAGTAAGAGGGAGAGTGCGTGAGAGGGAGAGAGAGTGAGAGAGAGTGTGAGAGAGAGCGTGAGGCAGAGAATGAGAGTGAGTAAGAGAGAGAGTGAGTGAGAGGGAGAGAGTGAGGCAGAGAATGAGAGTGCGTAAGAGAGTGAAAGAGAGTGAAAGAGAGTGAGAGAGAGTGAGAGTGAGGCAGATAATGAGAGTGAGTAAGAGAGAGAGTGCGTGAGAGGGAGAGAGAGGGAGAGAGAGAGTGAGGCAGATAATGAGAGTGAGTAAGAGAGAGAGTGAGAGAGAGTGAGAGAGAGAGAGTGAGGCAGAGAATGAGAGTGAGTAAGAGAGAGAGTGAGTGAGAGGGAGAGAGAGGGAGAGAGAGAGTGAGGCAGATAATGAGAGTGAGTAAGAGAGAGAGTGAGAGAGAGTGAGAGAGAGAGAGTGAGGCAGAGAATGAGAGTGAGTAAGAGAGAGAGTGAGTGAGAGGGAGAGAGAGAGAGACAGACGGGTTAAGTATTGATGAGCTCTGCCGTGTAAATCCACCTGCAGCCAGGAAATTCCCACAAGGCACAAAATGGAGGCTAATATTTATGTTTCAGTGCCGATTGAAAGAAGGGAGCAGCTCTGGGACAGAAGCGCTCGTGAAGCTCTGTCTGTTGGACTGAAAGAGAAAATCCTCTAAAAATCACTCAATATTAATCACCTAATGAGCAATTAATGAAAAATTGATTTCGACCAATCAAACACACCGACCGCTATATAAATCACTAATTAATCGACTTAGATCATCACATGAACGTGAAACACGACGTGAGATCAGAGCAGAAATCCGACCCCAGCCTCGCCTAATGTGCCATTTGACTAATGAAATGTCTTCTGATGACCTTTTGATGGATTCTAACCGGTTATGAGCCTCTGACGCGCTCTGCGGAGGAGTCTAATTACAGTAGAGATGATAAACTTCACGTAGGATAAAGAATATATGAAGATTGGTTCTGTATTAAACATGACAGAATCCTGAGAAAGGACAGAATAATCAGACAGGGGTGAATCATAGACGTGTCCTGTTTACTTCCTGTTTCGCAAATGCATGCAATCACCACAATTAAATAGCACCAGTAATTAACATAATTAAACACCTTAATTAAATCCAACCAGCTATCACCTTCATTAAACAACGAAGTGAAATAACACCAAACACCATCAGTAACTCACCAATACTCATCAGTAAGCTAGATAATGACCAGACACCAACATTCACCACTTAAAGCAAATGAATCGCCAACAATCACCACCAAACTACACAAATTAAACAATACCAATAATCATCAACAACCAAAATAAACATACATTTACCAACAAACACCATTATGAATACACAAAAAAAAATTCACCATTAAAAATTGACAATTATTTTTAATTGTCATCAAGAAATCATAAAAATTTACATCATCAACTAATAATTACATTCGCGTACCACCTACCAAGCCAGCAATGCCATTTTCTCCCCCGCCACCAAACACCACCATTACCACCAAACACCACCACCAACACCACTAAAGACCATCTTTAACAGTCTTCACCAAAATCGGCACTCCCAAATAAACACTATGATTAACAAAAATCAAGACTTACCAGCAAACACCAACACGCCCCACTAAACAACAGGACATTAAAATATCAGTGCTGCAGATCAGA
The DNA here is from genome assembly GCA_013621035.1 of Clarias magur. Classification (NCBI taxonomy): domain Eukaryota; kingdom Metazoa; phylum Chordata; class Actinopteri; order Siluriformes; family Clariidae; genus Clarias; species Clarias magur. The sequence goes on from QNUK01000686.1 coordinate 134,913, forward strand.
TTGGTCTCCAAGGTTCCCTCTGAGACATTATCGCTGATACGGTGCCAGAAACCCGAGTGGAAATGAAGCAGAGGGGTAAAAGTTGGCAGGAGCTGTGGCTGTTCTCAGTCTGGGAGCAGACTGTAGCTCTGACTGAAGTTACATGTGAGGAGGATTATTACATATAATGGATTTCTCTCTCCCTCACTCTGTTACCTAATAAACAGATTCATGCAGATTAGACGTCTCTGGTGTTATGGCTGCAGGACAGAAATTTACAGTATATTACAGGATTTCAGAGCAGATGGAGTTCTCTCAGACTCCCACACATCATCTCAGCACAGGAGAAAAGACAGCACAAAAATACCAATGGTGAAATCTCAGCCAAGATTTTTAAACCCAACACACCGTCAAACACCAGCATTTAACTGCAAACACCAACATTCACATTTCAGCAACAACACTTACCTTTAACCCCAACAATCACCTTCAAACACCAACATTCATCTTCAACACTTACGTAAGACTCACCCTACACAAACACAACCACTCCACTTTAAACCCAACATTCACCCTCAAACACCAACATTCATCTTCAAAGGCTCACCTTCAAATACTACCACTCCAATTCAAACCAAACATCCACCTTTAATCTCAAACATTCTACATCAAACACCAACATTCACCTTACAAACACCAACACTGACCTTTAAGCGCCATGCTTTACATTTAAACACTAACATTCCTCTTTAAACAACACTGACATTCACCTTCAAATGTCACTAAAGGCCCACCTTCAAGCACTACCACTCCACTTCAAACCCTAGCATTCACCTTAAATCTCAAACTACAGAACACCAATATCGGACACCAGAATTCACCTTCAAACATTAAACGCTCACCTCCAAACACTACCACCCCAGCATTCACCTCCAATCTCCAACATTCGCCGTCTTCACCGACACCGAAATATCACCACTTCACTTCAAACACCAATATTCACATTCAAACTCCAACATTCAACTTCAAACGTCAACAATCATCTTTACGTACTACTTTCCATTACCAAACACCAACATTGACCTTTAAACACCATGCTTTACATTTAAACACTAACATTCCTCTTTAAACACCAGCATTTTACTTTACCAGTATACTTAATACCAGGATTTACCTCCAACACCAAAATTCACTCTTAACATTCACCTGAAATCAGCAACAGCACTTCAATCACCAACACTTACCTTCACAAAACCAACATTTTAAACACTAACACATGCTTTCAAATACCAACACTCACCCTCAAGCAGTAACACCAGCCTACAACAACTAACACTAACCATAAAACATTTACAGTTATTATATTCGCAAGCTTCAGTCACCAACTGAAGACCACCAAACAGCTTAATTAGCTGGTCTAAGTAAGATCGACCTCATAAAACACCAACACACAATAATTTACAAACAACCTTAATAGACGCAAACACTTAGCACCAAACAACATAATTAACAAACACCAACTTCATAAAACATCAAACGCCATAATTAATATTCATCACCAGACAACTTAGTTAACAAGCAACAACTCTAATAAACACCACATCTTACCATCAAACACCATCAGTAACACAACTACCATTCAACCACCAAACACTATAGTTAACCTCAAGTCTGTCTTCAACAAAAACAAGATTTACTAAAAAATATCATGAACACTTGTACTGTACCACATAAAGGGGCACACACACACACACACACACACACACACACACACACACACACACACACACACACACACACACACAGAGATGAATGAAAAGAAAAATCTGAGCTAATATCATGACGGTAGTAAATTAAAATCCTCCACAGAGACATTTACAGTGTAAATATTAGAAACATACTGGAGTGAAATTTATTTAATAAAAGTTGGAACCATTTCCACACAAACTCTAAGTAAATTTAACCAAGTGTGTTCTTGATCTAAGGTTTACACGGGACTTGTAATGCAAATGTTACACAATTTCAGTTCACCAGTAAAACAAATGAAACAATTTTCCCCTAAAATTTTACTTACATTTAATTAATTAAATTAATTAATTTAATTTAAATTCTGCAAAGCCCATATGCAAATAAGCTTTAAAGGCCACCCACCCAAATTAGCATTAGCTAGATTGTGTTTTCTCAACCAGTTTTGTGAGCATTTACAAAATAAGCCAAAACTGACCCAGTAAATTATATACAGTGGAACCTCGGATTGTGAGTAACTCGGTTTACGAATGTTCCACAAGACGAGCAAAGATTTTAAAAAAAATTTGACTTGAAAAACGAGCATGTCTTGGTTTACGAGTGCCGAGTTTTTTGACACCGACACACAAACACAGACACACACACTCTGCTCTACACAGAAACTCTGCTCTGTCGCGATTCTTTTCAAAAGTAAGGTGCTGGTTCATTTGTTTTGTTTTTACTTTACAGCAGTGATTCCGTTAGTCTGCGCTCACGTGAGTGTCATTAGGAATATTTCTTTTTTCCTGTCAACAGTGTTTCCGTTGTGTGTGTGTTTGTTGTGAAACTTAAAAAGCGAGGTGGGCGGAGAGAGGAGGAGTTTTACTGTGTAAGACGAGGCGAGGGAAGGGGATAATTCCACACACACACACACACACACACACACACACACACACACACACACACACACACACACACAAACACAAATACACGGCGCCTGCGCGCACAAATGGAAACACTTATCTGTTGGGATTATTTTAACTTTTTTTAAAGGTAAAGTGCAGGTTAATTTGTTATATTTTTACTTTATATATTGTATTAATTATTTTTCTGTATTTATTTTTTTGGGCTGTGGAACAAATTAATTGAGTTTTCATTATTTCTTATGGGAAGATTTGAGTTTTTACGAGTGTTTTGAAATACGAGCCCGCTTCCGGAACGAGTTATGCTCGTAATCCAAGGTTCCACTGTACCATAAAGCCTTTCGGCATGGGGTGGTTAAGTACCTGATTTCATTTGAAACAGAACTGAAATCACTTACGGAATTCTCATCAGTTACATTTTGGTGAACAACAGTGACAGGTTTTTTGGTCATGTTTACTGAACCTTTAGATCGTTCTGTTTTTCAGTGTGCTGAGGGTTTATATGGAGCAGAAACAGAAACTTACTCAACGTAGTAACTGCCGTAAACTGGATCATCGATTTTCTCCCAGCCGTACGGAAGCTCTGAAAAACACACACAGTACAAACACACACACCAATCAGCACAGGTGTTACACACTCCAGATACAGTCTGCAGTTAGAAAGGACCAGCAGCATTTTTCGAGCCACGTTGTGGAAGTTAGAGAAGCTGACCAAAAACCTTCAAAAGACTTGACGCCCTTAAAAGTTTCCATATTCTGTTATGTTTCACACTCATCTTAGAATAGATTTAAATGTTTTCCTCATTATTATACACACAATACTACACGATGACGGGCGTTTATAGTTTCATGTTTATAAAAAATAAAGACTGCAATATCCCCTTCCCATAAGTATTCAGACCCTTTGTTACGATACTTGCAGTTGAGATTTGGTGCATCCTGTTCCTAAAGGAAAGCCATGCACCTGTCTATATGAGGTCTCACAGTAGGTGGTGTGTGTCGGATTGAAAACAAATTCACAAGGTCTAGGGGATTATTTGTAGACAAGACACAGATCTGGGGAAGGATGCAAGAAACATTCTGCAGCTTTTAAAGGACGCAAGAGCACAATAGAATCCATCATTCTCAAAAGGAAGCGATTTGGAACAACCAACAGTCTAAACAGATCTGGATTTAACTCTATATTTATTCCGCATAAGAAAAGTCAGAAAAGTGTAGATTAAGTGAAAATTAACCTAGTCCCTGAAACTAAACAACACAGCGAAAGGTAAAATAGTAACTAAAAGTTAACATACAAAGCTAAACTAGTCAGATAAGTTTAATAGGTAATGAAAAGTTAACCAATGAATGCTAAACTAGTCGATGAAAGCTAAACTAATGAATAAAAGTTAACCAACTTGGTGAACACTAAGTTTAGCAGTGAAAGATAAACTAGTGGGTAAATGGTAACCTACTATGTAATTGCTAAACTAGTCAGTGACATCTAACATAGTAAGCAAATGTTAACATACTCGGTTAAAGATAAACTAGTAGCTAAGCATTAACCTACTTTGTAAAGCTAAACTAATCAGTGAAAGCTTAAATAGTAACTTAAAGTTAACTAACCTGTGAATGATAAACTAATAAGAGAAGCTTAACTGCGTAACTTAAAGTTAACCTGCTTGGTGAATGTTTAATTCATCAGTGAAAGCTAAACTAAATATTGACCTAGTCACTGAACAGTAAACTAGTCAATGAAAGATGAACTGACTTCTGAAAGTTACGCTACTTAATGAAGGCTAAACATGTCAGTGAAAGCTAAACTAGTAACAAAAAATTAACCCACTCGGTTAAAGCTAATAAAGCTAAACTAGTAATTAATATTAAGTGACTTAATAAAAACCAAACTAATCAGTGAAAGCTAAAATAGTAACTAAAATTGAACCAACTCAGTGAACCTGAAGTTAACCTACTCTGTGGATGTTATGTTAGTCGATGAATGCTAAACTAGTGAGTAAATATTGACAGAGTTAGTGAACATTAAACTTGTCAATGAAAGCTAAACTAATAACTGAAAGTTAGCCACTTGGTGAATGCTAAGCTAACCAGTGAAAGTTAAGCATGTGATGGAAAGTCAATCTAGCAGGCAGAAGTTATGGCATCAAGTGAAACTAACCGAAACAGTGCTACACAGATCCTGATCTAGTTGTTTGGCCCATCATACAGGAAGAGCCCAGACAGGGGGCTGTCAATCAAGCATGTTCATTAGAATGTTAGACCACGCCCACAAGGAGAGTACATAGATTGGTTTGCTCAGTAAATCAGCGGCTGGTTGAGCATTTTAATGTGTGTGTACAGTACACACACACACACACACACACACACACGCTTTGTATTCCTACGCCCCCCACCAACCACCAACCACCACCCTCCCCCCCCCCCCCCCCCGGAAACCATCACCATAGCAACCCCGGACAGAAGCCTCTCGGGCAGAACTGAGGGCTCTTTCACGGTGCCTGATTTCCGCTCTTATACCCACACACACACACACACACACACACACACACACACACACATACACACACATACACACGCACACACACACTCTCTCTCTTACCCATTAGCGTGAAGAGAGAAAAGTAGCACACGTTAACATTTTAAATAAACCCAGAAAATCCAGGATGAAGAAACTCCAAACCAATTATCAGCAGCTTATCTGCATAATCCTTCATTTCACATGCGTTTGGTAAAATCCTCGACCTTTCAAGATGCGAGAGGGAAGACGATGGTCAGCTGTGTCCCCTTTGGGATTAGCAGCTTTAGTAATCACATCCTTCCTGTCTCATTGAGCAGGGCTTCGACTGAAGAGGAAAACTGACACGCATCACGGCCTGGCTCTTCAGCATCATCAGACGCTCTATTAGCATAAACGTTTAGCGCGCGTCACACGTGTTTATGTTTGACCGCTTACCAGTTCGTCAGGTTAACCCGAATATGAGCTAGAGGCAGATATTTTATGTGATTTCTGATAAATTAACTAAACTAACAAACTCACAAATTGGACTTTAATGCTAACACGTATTAGCGACTACACTTCCACTCAGCTAACACAAATATGACTAATAGCTAAAAGGCAAACTACTCATGTTTGTAAACACTTTGATCCACCATGTTTTTAATCGCAAGTTTAATTATAAAAGTGATTAAAGGGGCGGGGCTAAAACTAAGTTTTAGCAACGTCGTGAGCACGTCGACTCGATCACGTCCCCAGAGGCTTAGATGTTCAGAAGTTCTATTTAGACTCAGAACATGAGGCTTTACTTTTTCAAACACCTGTCAGGGGGGAACGTGCTGGGAACCGAAATTTCCTACGAGGATAATTTCCGACTTTATGAACTCCGCTGTCTCGTCTCTGTGCACTGATGTACACACCGAGTGTGTGCGTCACACACTGTGCTGCTTCTTATCAGAATCCTGAGCTTCAGCAGAATGATGAAACCGTGTGAAATGCCCAGGAGGGGGGGGGGGGGTCAGATCGGAGTGTCTGTGTGTGTGTGTGTGGGAGAGGGGGGGGGAGAGGAGGGGCAGATTGGGGAGAGAGACAGAGAGAAAGATGCGTTGGGATGCAGAGCTGTCACTAGAGCTGTCAGGAGACTCAATCCAAGAGCTCCTCGCTAAGCAAAACTCACACACACACACACACACACACACACACACACACACACACACACACACACACACACACACACACAGCATTCTAATATTGTGACTTAGACAGCAAAGTGTAATTTACTCACACACACACACACACACACACACACACACACACACACACACACACACACACACACACACACACAATAAAATAGAAATAATTCCCCGGGCTAATTTTCACAAAATTAGCTCATCACTTATACAGACAGTGATGTCATTTCCTGTTGCACAAACAGTGATTTAGTGAGAAATCAGTTTCATATGCCGTATTCCAAGGTGCTAGTGTACTGTATCCTCTACAACTCCGAGTTTCTTCCAACTTTTCCCATCACTGATCTAGTGGAACACAACAACATCTGATATTTACAAGTTCATATGTTGAAGAGGAAGGAATGGAGGCAGAGAATGAAAGAAGAAGAGAAGGAGGAGGTATGGAAGAACAGAGTAAACAAAAAAGAAAGAGAAATAGAAGGAGAAATGAAGTAGAGGGGAAAAAAAGGAAAGTCAAGAAAGGAAGCAGGGAATTAAGGAAGTAAAGTAGGACATAAACAAAACAGTCATGGATGAAGATAAAGAGGAAAGAAATAGAAGGAAGTAGAAGAAAGAAAGGAAGAAGGGGAAGAGCGGAAGAAAGAAAGATGAAGAGAAGGAATAAGAGCAAGAGAAAGCAAAGAAGGAAAAGTGTAAAAAGATGAACAAAAAACAAACTAGCAGGTAAAGAAAGAAAGAAAAAAATAAGAAAAAAAGAAAGAAAGAAAGAAAAAAAGAAAAAAAAGAAAGAAAGAAACTGGCAGATAACGAAGAAGAGAAGCAAAAAGCAAAGAAGGACAAAGTAAACAAAAAAGAAATGGATGAAATGATATATTTTATATAATTATAGATTTATAAAGAAATAAATAGAATAAGAAAGGAAGTAAGAGGGAAAGAAAGAATGACGTACCGTCTTCGTTGCACTCCTCTGGTGGTTTAGCTTTCTTTGCTAGCCGCGGATCTAACCATGATGTTGTCTTAGTGTTGTGACTGCAGAACAGAGAGTGAGAGAGAGAGAGAGAGAGAGAGAGAGAGAGAGAGAGAGAGAGAAAGAGAGAAACTCCCCTGTGATCTTCCCTAAATGAGTTCATGTTAAGAAAACAACAATCGATACTTTCAATTAGCTTGTGGCCTCTCATTAGGAAGAAAAGACAGACAGAGAGAGAGAGAGAGAGATAGAGTGAGACAGAGACAGAGAGAGAGAGAGAGAGAGAGAGAGAGAGAGTGAGACAGAGACAGAGAGAGTGAGTGAGAGCTAGAGTGAGACAGAGACAGACAGAGAGAGAGTGAGAGAGAGTGAGACAGAGACAGACAGAGAGAGTGAGAGAGAGAGAGGAGTGAGAGATAGAGTGAGACAGAGGCAGATGAGAGAGAGATAGAGTGAGACAGAGACAGATGAGAGAGAGAGAGTGAGAGATAGAGTGAGAGAGAGAGATAGAGTGAATCAGAGACAGATGAGAGAGTGAGAGATAGAGTGAGACAGAGACAGATGAGAGAGAGAGACAGAGTGATAGAGTGAGACAGAGACAGATGAGAGAGAGAGTGAGACAGAGACAGATGAGAGAGAGAGAGAGAGAGAGAGAGAGAGAGAGAGAGAGAGAGAGAGAGAGAGAGAGTGAGACAGAGACAGAGAGAGAGAGAGAGAGCTAGAGTGAGACAGAGACAGACAGAGAGAGAGTGAGAGAGAGAGAGGGGAGTGAGAGAGAGAGTGAGACAGAGACAGATGAGAGAGAGAGTGATAGAGTGAGACAGAGACAGATGAGAGTGAGAGAGTGAGAGATAGAGTGAGACAGAGACAGATGAGAGAGAGATAGAGTGAGACAGAGACAGATGAGAGAGAGAGAGAGTGAGAGATAGAGTGAGAGTGAGAGATAGAGTGAATCAGAGACAGATGAGAGAGAGATAGAGTGAGACAGAGACAGATGAGAGAGAGAGAGAGTGAGAGATAGAGTGAGACAGAGACCGATGAGAGAGAGAGAGTGAGATAGAGTGAGACAGAGACAGATGAGAGAGAGAGAGTGAGACAGAGACAGATGAGAGAGAGAGAGAGAGAGAGAGACAGAGTGAGACAGAGACAGATGAGAGAGAGAGAGAGAGAGAGAGAGAGAGAGAGAGAGATAGAGTGAGACAGAGACAGATGAGAGAGAGAGTGAGACAGAGACAGATGAGAGAGAGAGAGAGAGAGATAGAGTGAGACAGAGACAGGAGAGAGAGAGAGAGAGAGAGAGAGAGAGAGTGAGACAGAGACAGATGAGAGAGAGAGAGAGATAGAGACAGATGAGAGAGAGAGAGAGATAGAGTGAGACAGAGACAGATGAGAGAGAGAGAGAGAGAGAGAGAGATAGAGTGAGACAGAGACAGAGAGAGTGAGTGAGAGCTAGAGTGAGACAGAGACAGACAGAGAGAGAGTGAGAGAGAGAGAGAGAGAGAGAGAGAGAGATAGAGTGAGACAGAGACAGATGAGAGAGAGAGAGAGAGAGAGATAGAGAGAGAGAGAGTGAGAGATAGAGTGAGACAGAGACAGATGAGAGAGAGAGAGTGAGACAGAGACAGATGAGAGAGAGAGAGAGAGAGGAAGAGACTTTTTCACCTGTGCTGGTGGTAAACTCTGCTGATTCAGCACTCTGTAAGTGTCACATGACTATGAGCTTGCTTTCCCAGAATTCCTCACTTAATATGAACATGGCCGCCCCAGACTACACTTCCCTCTCAGGATACCAAGCCTAAGACTTAATGTTTGTTTCTTTCTTCTCCTGGTCCTTTCACTTCCGTTCTGTTTACTGCTCTGATCTCCTGATCTCCTGCTCTGATCTCCCACCCCAGTCTCCTGACCTCTTGGCTCGATATCCTTACCTGATATCCTCACTTAATCTGCGACTCTGATCTCCTGCTCTTGATAATTTGATCTCCTAACCTGATCTCCTGACTTGATCTTCTGATCTGATCTTCTGACTGAATGTCCCTGACACGATCCGATAGTCTGTTCTCCAGACCCAACCTTTACGTCTGATCTCCTCTGAGCTTACGATGTGATCTGTTGATCTGACCCTAAACTGACACTGTATCACATTTTCGATCCTTTTAAGTTAACAGTAATTATCCATGTTGTACATATTTACAGTAATTATATTCTTATTAACACCTGCATTAACTGATCACCTAAGGATCGACATTAGCGTTGGCCCGGCAACCGCGCCAGTGTTAGTGAAATTCTCGAATCCTGAACACTGCGTCAAATTCCGTCTCTCTCTCTCTCTCTGTGTGTGTGTGTGTGTGTGTGTGTGTGTGTCTTGAGCACTGTGTAGACACTCACTCGATGAAGTACACCTCTCCTTTCTCGGTGTAGGCCATCTCCCAGTTATCGGGCAGAGGCCCGAGCTCATTACAGTGATCATCTTTAGGGAGGGGCTTATCCTCCTCAGTCTCCGCCCCCACCATGTCCAGCTCCTCCTTCTCCTCGCTTACTGTCCCGTCTGCATGGGGTGTGTCCCCTGAGTCCTCAGTACTCTTTTCCTCCTGCTCAGTGCAGTCTGACACACACACACACACACACACACACACACACACAGACACACACACACACACACACGCTTTAATGAAACAAAAGATCAGGTTCTCGTTTGGTGAAAAGACCCAGGGGTGTCGCTATGACAACAACTCAATTAATTTACATTATGTAGCTTGCCTCCTCTCTCCGCACGCAGGTATGGTGATGAGCTGTGATATAAGGCGTGAATTATAAAACTTGTTCATGGGGTTTACATGAAGCCCCGCCCACAAAACTCCAAAAAAGGCAACGAGAGCTGAAAATGACAAAATGATGACCGAGCGGCTTTAAACACGGTTGGAGTGAGGATAAGAAGAATCTGTGTGTTTACAGCATTAATCACCTTAAACTGATTTATATGAGTGTGTGTGTGTGTGTGTGTGTGTGTGAGAGAGAGAGAGAGAGAGAGAGAGATTGAGAGAGAGAGTTTTTATTAGTATTGATTTATGTGATTTATATTAAGCTCCAGCTTTACGAATGTCTTCTTATTCTTCAGCCCAATAAAGCACTGAGACTGAAATTGAAAATGGAGAGAGAGAGACAGAGAGAGAGAGAGCGATGAAGGAGGAGGAGACTAGAAGGGATAGAGCTGAAGCAGAGTGCAGCTGAGGACAATCCCTGACAAAAAGACACGAGACAGAGAGAGAGAGAGAGAGAGGGAGAGAAGAGGCAGCAGGAACGCATGACTAGTGTGTGTAGTGATGGTGAGTTCGATTCCTGACGATAGCGCAGTGATCTGTGACCGGGAAACAAGAGCGCGTGATTGGCCGTGACCTTTGGGTGGGAGGGGCAAGCTGTCTCTCGCCTGTCAATCACAGTGACCAGCCAATCAGCCTTGTCTTTGAGCTCAGAAAAATGTCTCTCTCTATCTCTCTCCCTTTCACTGTATCCCTCCCTCTCTGTCTGTCTGTCTGTCTCTGTCTCTGTCTGTCTCTCTGTCTCCCTCCCTCCCTGACGTCCTCTCCCTATCTGTCTGCCTGTCTCTGGAAGATGAACAGTTAGAGGAAATGATTGTATCATTTTCTGATGCTGAGGCGGTTGCTAGGATACCGCTCTGACAACGCTTGTTATCAAGTGAGGATTTGGAATAGAAACAGTCGCTAGGTGGCATGAAGGTCATGACCTTGTCTCTTTGTGTCTATATGTTTAATTGGCTGTCTGCCTGCCTGACTGCCTGTCTATGTGCCTCATTGTCTGTCGGTCTGTCTTTGTGTCTGTCTATCTTCTATTCTATCTAATGGTCTCTCTAAATGTCTGTATCTCTGTCTTCCAGTCTCTCGAACAGTCTCTCTACGTTCCTGTCTATCTTTTTCTCAGCATGTCTGTATCTCTTTCTTCTGGTCTGTCTGATTGTCTGTCTCTATCCCTCTACCTGTCTGCCTGCATCCTTCTCTTTATCTCTGTCTATCAGTCTTTCTCTTAATGTCTGTCTGTCTGTCTCCATCTCCTTGTGTGTGCGTGTGTGTGCGCGCCTTACCGGGTGTGGCAGTGACTCCGTTGACAACAACAGTCTCCTCCTCCTCCTCCTCAGGTGGATCGATCCCGGCTTTCTCCATGTTACTGACGGATTTGTTGCGTCTGCGTTTGCTGGCTGCGTTTGGAACGGAGCCGGGAATCAGCAGCACACCGCTCGCCTCCGCCGCGGGTTTGGGTGTGCCGTAGTAGTTATCTGTCGACCAATCACGGGCCATGAAAACGAGCGACAAACACCAATCAGGAAACAGGAAGCCAATGACAAACACGAACAACAAAGCAGGAAATGACAGAAAGCAAACACGGACAATCACGTAACAGGAAAAAACAACCTGTAGTCTGAACTGAACTGAACTGTTCTACATCAAACACACCTTTCTAAGTAAAATGGGCAGGGCTAATCTATGATATTCTGCACACACGATCTTCTTCTTCGTCTCTCGGCTGTTCCCTTTCAGGGGTCGTCACAGCGAATCTGCCTCCATCTAACTCTGTCCTCTGCATCCTCTTCTCTCACCCCAACTAACTTCATGTCCTCTCTCACTACATCCATAAATCTCCTCTTTGGTCTTCCTTTAGACCTCCTGCCTGGCAGTTCCAACCTCAGCATCCTTCTACCAATATATTCACAAACTCTCCTCTGAACATGCCCAAACCACCTCAATCTGGCCTCTCTGACTTTATTTCCAAAACATCCAATATGGGTTGTCCCTCTGATGAACTCATTCTTGATCCTATCTATCCTTGTCACACCCAAAGAGAACCTCAACATCTTCATCTCTGCTACCTCCAACTCGGCCTCCTGTCTTTTCTTCAGTGCCGCTGTCTCTAAGCTGTAGAGCATCGCTGGTCTCATCACTGTCTTGTTCATCTTTCCCTTCATTCTCGCTGATACTCTTTTGTCACCCAACACTCCTGACACTTTTCTCCACTCATTCCAACCTGCCTGTACCCGCCTCTTCACCTCCTCTCCACACTCTCCGTTGCTCTTGACCCTAAGTATTTAAAGTCCTGAACCTTCTTTACCTCTGCTCCCTGTAGCCTCCACTTAGATTCATCTCATTCACACACATGTATTCTGTCTTACCTTCATTCTTCTGCTTTCCAGAAAGTACCTCCACCTCTCTAGAGTTTCCTCCTCCTGTTCCCTGCTCTCACTACTAAAGCCAATGTCATCTGCAAACATGTTGTCCAAGGAGACTTCTGTCTAACCTCATCTGTCATCCTGAACATCACCATAGCAAACATGTAGGGGCTCGGAGCCGATCCTTAATGCAGACCTACCTCCACCTTGAACCATTACTAATCAATGAGCTAAATTGTACCGAAGAAGTAAAAGATGGTTAGAATATCAGGCCACACCTTTTGGGAAATTACTGATGTTTAATGAACTAAGTAAGGTTTTCTTTCTCAGGACAAGCTTTTTTCCGGATGCCCCAAACAATCAGAAAGGGAGAGTACATTGGCTTCAGTCCTCAGCAGTTCAATCACTGTTCAGTCCAAAGTACCTTTCGCATAATATCAGTCTGTCCCTGTTTCATGGAGAGAATTGGCGTCTCTGCTTCAGTTTGTGAAATGTATGAATATGAGCGCCGCCATCAGTCCCGTGTCATGCCAACAGTAAAGCATCCTGAGATCATTCATGTGTGTGGTGTCACTTCTCAACCAAGGGAGTGGGCTCACTCACAATTTTGTCTAAGAACACGGCCCTGAATAAAGAATGGTACAAAAACAATCTTGGAGAGGAACTTCTCCCAACCATCCAAGAACAATTTGGTGATGAACATTTTCCAGCATGATGGAGATCCTCGCCATAAGGCAAAAGTGAAAACCAAGAACTTCTGGGTCTATGGGCAAGAAACTCCTGAGACCTTAATCCCATAGAGAACTTGTGATCGATCCCCAAGAGGCGGGAGGACAAACAAAACCCCACAAATTCTGACAAACTCTAAAAATGTATCATGTAAGAATGGGCTGCCCCATCAGTCAGGGTGTGGCCCAGACGTTGATTGACAGCATGCCAGGGTGAATTGCAGGGGTCTTGAAAAAAAAAGAATCAACACGGCAAATATTGACTCTTTGCATAAACTTTATATATTTATCAATAAAAGTCTTTGACACTTGCTTGTAATTGTACTTCAGTCTACCAGAGTAACATCTGACACAAAGATCTAAAAGCACAGAAGTAGCAGACTTTGTGAAAATTAATACTGCATTTGTGTCATTCTCAAAACTTTTGGCCCCCAGCTGTACTGTAAATGAGCTGTTACAGTTAAAGAAACACCTCCAGACCAATCAGAATCCAGGATGTACAGTAGCTGCTCTGTGGTGTGATGTTTTAAACGTCCTCACTGTGTGATGCTCTGGAATCTGGTCTGAAACCGGGAAATCCACAAAGTCTCATTCACTATGAACTGTATGGTGTGAAATCTCACATGTTGTATGAAGTTAAACTTGCTTTTCAGACGCTCTCTCTCTCTGCGTTGGAAAGATCAGTCGACGGGAAATGCGATTACTCTCTCTCATTCCCAACACACAGTGATCAATAACTTTATTTGCACTGTCTGGGAATTTCTCTCCCACAACATTATAGATCAAATACTCAGTTATTTAACACACACACACACACACACACACACACACACACACACACACACACACACACACTACATCATGCTGGCATTCTATATTACTCTGTATTGCGTCATTGCAGAGATTCAGTAAGTTATTAAACCTCACTGATTTACTCTTATAGTACGGGAGGAAGCTCCGTCTTTACTCTACTTCTCACAACAGTGCTGCTAAATCCTGGATCCTAATTGGTCAGATGTTGCTGATTCACTTCATACAAAGTAAATCACAGACGTATATTAATACACTGGTTCCGATACCATTCTGTTCCTATGGCTTCAGGCCACGCACCTGCTCAGCATACTATAGAGGCCACCCTGAAGATCTGCACCGCACCCCACCTGTCTCACAGAGAACTTGATGATCTTAACAGACCATTGTCCTGCAAAGGTCCACAGGGCTGCCTCTCATGCCAGGTCTCAGTGTGAGCCAAGCTCTTTTGTGTCCCTGACAAGCCCTGCTCCAAATCAGCCACACCCTGCTTTGTCTGAGCCATGCCTTGCTAAACCCTACTATTAGCACCACCTGCTAACTTGGAGGATTTTTTTAATACAGTCATTTGTAAAACATAATGTGCCCCCTTTTAAATTTATATTTTTTGTCTAAAACATAATAAAAATCATCTGATTGTAGTGGGTCTCAGTGTTAGACAAATGCAAGGCAAGACGATAACAGCTCATAGCTTTTTTTTAAAGATTATTTTACAAAAATTAAGCCAAAAAGAAAAATATACTGTATATACCACCAATATTGCCTCCTGTAGCAACAATAACTTGATGTAATGGTTTCCTGTATCACCATCCTTTTGGTCCATTCGTCTTCAAACACTGCTTCAGTTCATTGAGGTTTTTGGGCATTCGCTTATCTCTGGTAAACAACCTCCGTCGTGCTGCCATGTTCTTTTTAAGGCAGAAGAGGTTTTCTCTTGGCGACTCTTTCAAACAAACTATACTTGTTCAGTCTTCTTCTAATTGTGCTTTCATGGACTTTAACATGTAACATGCTCAGTAAGGCCTATAGGTTCTGAACTGTAGAGTACCTTTTGCATTTGTTTGTACTCTGAGCATTACAAAGTCTGACCTTGGGGTGAATGTGCTGGGATGTCGACTTCCAGGTAGATTGCCAATGGTCTTAAATGCTTTCCACTTGTGAATAATCTTTCTCACATGGTTTGTAGATGGCTTTCTAACACTTTCCAGAAGCAGTAACAGTTGCTTCTCTAAGACCATTGCTTATGTCCTTCCCTCTTGGCATTGTGTTAACATTCACCTGAAGGCTCCAGACCAGGAAACTGTCAAAACGTCTGTTTTATTGAGGTCTGCACACCTGCTGATGGTCACTTAATCAAGTGCTTATGATTATCAGCAACTGGCGGGAAATTACCCTCTTATATCCTGTCCTGGAAGCAGTAAGGGGTTACTTAGTATTGCCCACATGTTTTTTTTTTCTTTTTGATTTCATTCAGTCCTACCTGTTCGACAGGTCAGAATGTGTCATGCTGGGAGGAAGTAAGTCCTGGCTGTTTAATGTCACATGTGGTGTTCCACAGGGGTCGATTCTCGGCCCCATTCTTTTTACCATCTATATGTTACCTCTTGGGTGCATCATCAGCAGACATGGCCTGTCTTTTCACTGCTATGCCGACGACATGCAGCTTTATATTAAAACTGCTCCAAGCCCCTCTGAAGCCTTTTGTATCTTATTGCATGCCTTGAGGAGATAAAGGCACGGATGAGCAACAACTTTCTACTGCTGAACAGCAGTAAAACTGAGACACTCCTTGTTACCTCTCATCAGATCCTCTCCTCTCCCACATCTCAGTTTACTTTTGATGGTCAGGTCATCACCCTGTCCTCCACAGTCACTAACCTGGGGGTTCGGTTTGGCCCACAGCTGACTTTCAGCGAATATATAAAACACCTGTGTAAAACATCAGTCTACCATCTACGAAATATCTCCAAACTCTGCCCCCTCCTAACACTTCCACATGCAGAGAAACTTGTTCATGCCTTCATATCATCAAGGCTGGACTACATTAATGGACTCTTTGTTGGGATTTCTGTCAAGGACATTCAAAAACTACAATACATCCAAAATAGTGCCACTAGAATCCTAACGAAAACCAGGAAATTTGAACACATTGCTCCCATCCTCCAATCACTGCACTGGCTTCCTGTTTCATCCCGGGTTGAATATAAAATCCTGCTGTTAAACCATAAATGTGTTACTGGTCAGGCACCATCATATCTGCAAGAGCTGATCACTATACCACGTTCTAACCGCACCCTTAGGTCATCAGGAAGCATGCTCCTCAAAGCCCCGTTTACCAGGCTCCGTACCACAGGCGACCAAGCCTTCTGCTCAGTTATACCACACCTCTGGAATCGCCTTCCTGTCCATCTGAGAGCCATACAGAGCCTGGACTCTTTTAAAGCCAACCTGAAAACCTTTTTATTCAAGAAAGTTTACAATTGTTGATTTGGTTTTGACTGATTGTTTTATACCTCTTCTATTTTTATGATTATTTTAGCCTTGATGTCGTTTTATTTGATTGTTTTATACATTTTCTAACTTTATTTTACTTTAATGTTAACGCTTTGAGATTTAATGAATGAGAAGTGCGTTACAAATAAAATGTATTATTATTATTATTATTATTATTATTATTATTATTAGAAACATATCACTGTGAAAAAAGTTATATGCGGTCATCCGTCTGAGGTTGTATTTACAGAATACTAAGACTGGCTATGATGAGATGACGTTCATTATGATTATACACATGACCGTATCACATCATGTACCGTCAGTGTGCTGGAGGGAAGAATGACGGCAAAGATGATGAAGAGATTTAATGCCAGCAAACGGGGAAAAAAAAAAAACTTAAATAAAAGCTTTTTTATCGTTTGTTTTGAAGTGCACTCAGAGCTCAGACTTGAGTGAAGCTTATCAAGGTCAACCATTAAGTATATTGTGCGTGTGTGTGTGTGTGTGGGTGTGTGTGTGTGTGTGTGTGTGTGTGTGTGTGTGTAACACACCTTCATATGTTCCGCTCTCCAGCAGAGCTCCACTTCTCTCTAATTCCAGGAAACGCTCAACACTCACAAAGTTGTAGTCCACTCCAGGCACTTCTCCCTCTTTAGGCGGCCGGGTTGTGCCTACGGACAAAACAAACAGAGTCTAGATTGATTGTTTTTGTCCAAGAATGTTTACTTCCTGTTTACTTCCAAACACACATTTAACATTGTGCAATTTTTTTCAGGGCAGGAAATGCAGTGTGCACATAAAACCCCACAATGCACTGCAGCAGATCAGCATGTGCTTTAATATACAGGACAGGTACTGTCTCAGCTCTGCCTTGGCTACGCCCATCTGTACCTGTACCTGCCCATCTCTTCTGTAGTTAGTCTTTCCCATTTGGGTTTACATACGCAGAGAGAGAGAGAGACAAAGAAAAGGAAAAAACAAATACAGAGTAAGACAGAACGCACGACAGAATGAAAGAGGAACTGCATGAGAGAAAGACAGAGAGAAAGTTAGACAGATAGATAGATAGACAGAAAAAGAAAGAAACAGAGATAAAACAAGTTAGAAAGAGAGACAGAAGGAGTAAGAGTAAGAGAGACGACTCACACAAAGAGAGACAAAGAGCTAGAGAGTGAGACAGGTCATCTTATCTGACAATAAAACAAATGAAGTGATAGAGTTGAGAATAGGACTGCTGTCCCTAAGCACAGCTGAATATACAGTATACTGTGTGTGTGTGTGTGTGTGTGTGTGTGTGTGCGCGCGTGGGTGTGTGGACAAAATGGTAAAAAAAAAAAAAGGGGGGGAGAAAAAAAATGACCAAAAAAAACAAAACAAGAGAAAATAAATAAAAGTAGATGAAGAAAGAAAAAAGAGAAATAAGTGGCAGGAAGGGAAGAAAAAGACTGTAAGCTGGAAGGAGAGTTTGTGGGAAGGATGAAGTGGATGAAGGCAGAAACAAAAAAGAAAAAGAAAGAAAAAAAAAGTGGGCAATGGGGTAAGAGGAAACAAGAGCAGTGTCAGGGATTACCCCTGGAGGGCGCTCTGCACTGTGAATCTTTGGGAACTTTTAAGTTGAACTTTTGTCTCATTGTCTTGTTGTTCTTTTCTGTTCCTGGTGATGATGATTAGCTTTCAAAGAGCTCACGTTACAGCTGTACATTTCTCAGGCTGAACTCCTGGCGGAGCATGCGGAGCTCTATTCTTTGTTCAGACAACTCTGAGCCATGTCCTGCGCCACCTGAGCCACGTCCTGCCTCTCCTGAGCCACGTCCTGCGCCACCTGAGCCACGTCCTGCGCCACCTGAGCCACGTCCTGCCTCTCCTGAGCCATGTCCTGCACCACCTGAGCCATGTCCTGCGCCACCTGAGCCACGTCCTGCCTCTCCTGAGCCATGTCCTGCGCCACCTGAGCCACGTCCTGCCTCTCCTGAGCCACGTCCTGCCTCTCCTGAGCATGTCCTGCACCACCTGAGCCATGTCCTGCACCACCTGAGGCACAATACCCTGCACCTTCTCCACCTATCTCAGAAGCATCCTCTGGTGCTGAGGGGGTGCTGCTGTTTCCACCGGCTGATTCAAGTCAGGATTCGAGGACATTATGTTTGCTCTCCCGTCAGGATTTGAGGACATTGATTGTTTATTGCACAATCCAGATTCGAGGACATTGCATTTGCTCCACTGTCCACATTTGAAGACTCTGTTTGCTCCACCACCTGGGTTCAAGGACTTCAAGCCCCAGTTTCGTCCCCATGCCCAGCCACAGCTCTGTCCCTGTGCCAAGTTTCTGTCCCGGGCCCATGTCCATACCTGTTCCGGCCATAGCCACCATGCCAAGCCACCACTCAGCCCCAGGACCAGTACCACAGCCTCGGACCGACATTTACATCAGTCGGTCCTAAAGTGACAGATGCTATCTTGTTCTCTGTTATTTTCCAGCTGTCACTCAATGCTTTCTTGTTTATTGCTAAATGTATTGGCGCCCCAGTGAGGTCATATTATTCGGGCGATGTCGTCCAATCAGATGGCTCCGTGTAGCTCTGAATCACTCTCACTTAATTCAGGAATGAAAAAGCCTCCTGTGCTGGCAAGTTTCCTCTGGTAATCTGGTTTCCTATGAAATACACACAGTGTACGCTGATTGGTGTTTCCAAATTTCTTATGATTGGTGTGTGTGTGTGTGTGTGTGTGTGTGTGTGTGTGTGTGTGTGTGTGTGTGTGTGTGTGTGTGTGTGTGTGTGTCACTCGAACTTTCTGTTTCAAAAGGAATACATCAAAATACAGAACCAGTCACACTCTTAACATGCTTTATGTGTACTTTAACCCAACGACAAACACCAGGTGAATCCGAGTCAGAAAAATAGATTAATTCAATTATCAAATTAAACTATTTAAAGCTCCATTCTACATTGGAATACGATTTGAAAACACAACGCACATCGTTTTTTTCTAAAGTACTTTTATCCCATACAGTTTAGCGCTAAAGCATTTTGAAAAAAAAAAAAAAAAGTTCCAGTCTGTGAGAAATACTGGCTGGGGAAAAGTGTGGCCCATTTCCTCCTCCTCATTCTGTTTATGAAATAATAACACAACACGTTTCCTAGAGTGTTCCGTCTCATCAGGGGAAATAAAAAGCTCAGCGTTCAGTGCTGGATAAAAGTGCAAAAGAGAGAGAGCACTCGTGTGTGAAATTAATAACAGAATTTACTGAGAGGCTGAAAACCTGAAAGCTGAAAAGTGAGAGGGTGAGAGGAGGGACACTATGAGGGTGAGAGGGTGAGAAGGTGAGAGGGTGAGAGGATGAGAGGTGAGAGGGTGAGAGGAGGGACACTATGAGGATGAGAGGCTGAGAAGGTGAGAGGTGAGAGGGTGAGAGGAGGGGCACTATGAGGATGAGAGGGTGAGAGGGTGAGAAGGTGAAAGGATGAGAGGGTGAGAGGATGAAAGGGGGAGGAAATGAGAGGTGAGAAGTGAGAGGGTGAGAGGATGAGGGTGTGAGAGGGTGAGAGGAGGGACACTATGAGGGTGAGAGGGTGAGAAGGTGAGAGGGTGAGAGGATGAGAGGTGAGAGGGTGAGAGGAGGGACACTATGAGGATGAGAGGTGAGAGGGTGAGAGGAGGGACACTATGAGGATGAGAGGGTGAGAGGGTGAGAAGGTGAGAGGATGAGAGGGTGAGAGGATGAAAGGGGGAGGAAATGAGAGGTGAGAAGTGAGAGGGTGAGAGGATGAGGGTGTGAGAGGGTGAGAGGAGGGACACTATGAGGGTGAGAGGGTGAGAAGGTGAGAGGGTGAGAGGATGAGAGGTGAGAGGGTGAGAGGAGGGACACTATGAGGATGAGAGGGTGAGAGGGTGAGAAGGTGAGAGGATGAGAGGAGGGGCACTATGAGGGTGAGAGGGTGAGAGGGTGAGAAGGTGAAAGGATGAGAGGGTGAGAGGGTGAGAGGATGAAAGGGGGAGGAAATGAGAGGTGAGAAGTGAGAGGATGAGGGTGTGAGAGGGTGAGAGGAGGGACACTATGAGGGTGAGAGGGTGAGAAGGTGAGAGGGTGAGAGGATGAGAAGTGAGAGGGTGAGAGGAGGGACACTATGAGGATGAGAGGGTGAGAAGGTGAGAGGTGAGAGGGTGAGAGGAGGGGCACTATGAGGGTGAGAGGGTGAGAGGGTGAGAAGGTGAAAGGATGAGAGGGTGAGAGGGTGAGAGGATGAAAGGGGGAGGAAATGAGAGGTGAGAAGTGAGAGGATGAGGGTGTGAGAGGGTGAGAGGAGGGACACTATGAGGGTGAGAAGGTGAAAGGATGAGAGGGTGAGAGGGTGAGAGGATGAAAGGGGGAGGAAATGAGAGGTGAGAAGTGAGAGGGTGAGAGGATGAGGGTGTGAGAGGGTGAGAGGAGGGACACTATGAGGGTGAGAGGGTGAGAAGGTGAGAGGGTGAGAGGATGAGAGGTGAGAGGGTGAGAGGAGGGACACTATGAGGATGAGAGGGTGAGAGGGTGAGAAGGTGAGAGGATGAGAGGTGAGAGGGTGAGAGGATGAAAGAGGGAGGAAATGAGAGGTGAGAAGTGAGAGGGTGAGAGGATGAGAGGTGAGAGGGTGAGAGGATGAGAGGTGAGAGGGTGAGAGGAGGGACACTATGAGGATGAGAGGGTGAGAGGGTGAGAAGGTGAGAGGATGAGAGGGTGAGAGGATGAGAGGTGAGAGGGAGGGGACACTCATGAGCGATTGAGAGGGTGAAAGGATGAGAGGGATGGAGGTGAGGGATGAGAGGATGAGAGTGAGAGGATGAAGGGTGAAAGAGGGACACGTATGAGGATGGAGAGGGTTTGAAAGGAGAGAGGCATGAAGGTTGACGAGGATGATGGGATGAAGAGGAATGAGATGGTGAGAGGGGACCTATGAGGATGAGAGGGTGAAAGGATGAGAGGATGAGAGGTGAGAGGATGAGAGGATGAGAGGATGAGAGGTGAGAGGAGGGACACTATGAGGATGAGAGGATGAGAGGATGAGAGGATGAGAGGTGAGAGGATGAGAGGGTGAGAGGAGGGACACTATGAGGATGAGAGGGTGAAAGGATGAGAGGATGAGAGGTGAGAGGATGAGAGGATGAGAGGATGAGAGGTGAGAGGAGGGACACTATGAGGATGAGAGGGTGAAAGGATGAGAGGATGAGAGGTGAGAGGATGAGAGGATGAGAGGGTGAGAGGAGGGACACTATGAGGATGAGAGGGTGAGAGGATGAGAGGTGAGAGGATGAGAGGTGAGAGGGTGAGAGGGTGAGAATGTTATCTAACATTCCTTCAGTGAGAAGCTGAAGAACCTGCTCTGATTTTAGGGAAGAGAAGCTTCACCCACTTCCTCCTCACTTAATTTCCTGACGAGAAGTAGAATAAATGCTCCTTTTAACGATAGCGATGGGCAGTTAGAAACAGAGGCGGGGTCTCTTGAAGGAGCAGGGACTAGATATTCTGAGGGTCCCCACCTTCTGCACAGCAAAATATAACTTACAGCAGAATGTTTACATTTCTCTATTTAACTCATGAGTTCTCCCAAGAGATTGCGCTACTATTAACACCCTAAAATGGGGTGATTATTGATTGATTATTGTTTATTGATTCAGTGTGACCTGAAGTGATTTATACTTATTTTTATATTTTAATACAGAGTGTCATCATGCCAGTCGTTGAGCTGCCGTTATAGAAAATTAATCACTTTTCAGAATCCAGAATTAAGCAGGACTTGTGAACTGCTGTGATTTCTATCAGTCTCAATTTGTTGACTTCGCTCTTGTTCTCTCTCTCTCTCTCTCTCTCTCTCTCTCTCAGCTCCACTCAGCCCACTAATCCCTGTGTTATCGTGTCGAGAGCCTGCATCAGCACGCCGCTTTGTGTCCACTCTAATCGCACCATTAACCCGGGAGGAAATGGCCGTGGCTCCTGACGGCAGTGTGCCATAGGGGCAGATTACAGAGTCGTGCAGCACACACACTTCAGCAATGAAAAAAATAATAAAACTGCCAGTGTGGCACTTTCTGCTCATGTCCACAGACGGGCTTACTCATCCCGTTCCCCCGGCGGACTCGTCCAAATCAGCCCTGATTTCAGCTCAGAGATGCTCTGATGAAGCCAATGGGACATTCGGAATGATGCTGTTTTAGCGTAATATTAGCTAGCGTCACCACATTTTTACTGAGATCACCGTGTTCTTCATGACTGATGATCGCTGACTTGATAACACCATCCTGCCTCAAATCAGATTAGCAATAGGAGAGGAACAAATGAATTAATGGTACTCTATGTTCCTGCTGCCTGAACCTGGGTAGTGTCAGGCGCTAGCTGATAAAGCTAAACTAGCTGACACAGAATGGGAAGTTTAGCGTCACTGCTTCACTCCTTGATTCCTAACTTTCGAACTTCTACGAGTAACAGTTTTCATCCTTTCCCTGTATTCCAGTTTTAGTTATCACCTGTTTGTCCAGATTCTGTCCATAACTTCATAACTTTAATTCATATTTTTCTCCTAAATCTCTCATTTCCCAGTTTGCTCATTTCCTCTTCTCCACATTTTCCCAGTGGCACAGAAATGTCTCCTTTTCTACTGTCCAAAGTCCTTCTCCTTCCTGACTCTCCACATTTCCTCATTCTGCAAATTTTCTGTCATTCCAGTCTTTCATCATTCAGAACCAGCATCTTCTCTCGGTTTCCCAGCTTTTCAGTAGTTACCTAGACTCCAGACTCCTAGTTTCCATATTTCTCAATTCCTTCTTTTTCTATTTCCTTCGTTTCCTTCACTATTTTTGCAGAGTTCCTTAATTTTCTATTTCCCACAATATCTTTACTAATTTCACCACCATTTTTCCAGATTGCTTGAATCAGTTTTCCTTGATTTTTTTCTCATTTAGTTTACAAAATAATTGTTCTTGACTGTATTGTTGTTTCTCAGTTTCATCACTGCCTACTTGCTACAGTTCCCTGTCCTAACTCCTTGTTTCCCAGATTCCCCGTCTGTAGAACCCACCCCCAGACACCTCCTTCATATGTCCTCCATATATTTCCAACTCCAAAGTTTTGGTCCCCTTTCCTGACCTTCTGATTTGTCCCTTTCTAGTTAGCTTGCTTCCTTTTTACTTTTTTTTTCCAGTTCCATTGTTTCTTTTCACTTCCTTCACCAATAAGATATCTGTGGTCTGATCTACTCTATATAATTTACATGTGGTCTGATCCACTCTATATAAGATATTTCTGGTCTGATCTACTCTATATAAGCTAAATGTGGTCTGATCTACTCTATATAAGATGTATCTGGTCTGATCTACTCTATATAAGATATCTGTGGTCTGATCTACTCTATATAAGATGTATCTGGTCTGATCTACTCTATATAAGATATCTGTGGTCTGATCTACTCTATATAAGATATATGTGGTCTGATCTACTCTATATAAGATGTATCTGGTCTGATCTACTCTATATAAGTTATCTGTAGTCTGATCTACTCTATATAAGATATCTGTGGTCTGATCTACTCTATATAAGTTATACATTGTCTGATCTACACTATATAAGATATCTGTGGTCTTATCTACTCTATATAAGTTACACGTGGTCTGATCTACACTATATAAGATGTTTTTGGTCTGATCTACTCTATATAAGATATCTGTGGTTTGATCTACTCTATATAAGTTATATGTGGTCTGATCTACTCTATATAAGATATCTGTGGTTTGATCTACTCTATATAAGTTATATGTGGTCTGATCTACTCTATATAAGATATCTGTGGTTGTCTATATAAGTTATTGTGATCTACACTATATAAGATATCTGTGGTTCTGATCTACTCTATATAAGTTATATGTGGTCTGATCTACACTATAAGATATCTGTGGTCTGATCTACTCTATTAAGATCTGATCTCTGGTCTGATCTACTCTATATTAAGATGTTTCTGGTCTGATCTACTCTATATAAGATATCTGTGGTTGATCTACTCTATATAATATATTGTCTGATCTACACTATATAGTTGTGTCTGATCTACTCTATATAGTTTCTGGTCTGTTATAAGATGTGGTCTGATCTACTCTATATAAGATATCTGTGGTTTGATCTACTCTATATAAGTTATATGTGGTCTGATCTACACTATATAAGATATCTGTGGTTTGATCTACTCTATATAAGTTATATGTGGTCTGATCTACACTATATGAGATGTTTCTGGTCTGATCTACTCTATATAAGATATATGTGGTCTGATCTACTCTATATAAGTTACACGTGGTCTGATCTACTCTATATAAGTTATATGTGGTCTGATCTACTCTATATAAGATATCTGTGGTTTGATCTACTCTATATAAGTTATATGTGGTCTGATCTACACTATATAAGATATCTGTGGTCTGATCTACTCTATATAAGATGTTTCTGGTCTGATCTACTCTATATAAGATGTTTCTGGTCTGATCTACTCTATATAAGATATCTGTGGTTTGATCTACTCTATATAAGTTATATGTGGTCTGATCTACTCTATATGAGATGTTTCTGGTCTGATCTACTCTATATAAGATATATGTGGTCTGATCTACTCTATATAAGTTACACGTGGTCTGATCTACTCTATATACGTTATATGTGGTCTGATCTACTCTATATAAGATATCTGTGGTTTGATCTACTCTATATAAGTTATATGTGGTCTGATCTACACTATATAAGATATCTGTGGTCTGATCTACTCTATATAAGATGTTTCTGGTCTGATCTACTCTATATAAGATGTTTCTGGTCTGATCTACTCTATATAAGATATCTGTGGTTTGATCTACTCTATATAAGTTATATGTGGTCTGATCTACTCTATATAAGTTACATGTGGTCTGATCTACTCTATATAAGATGGTTCTGGTCTGATCTACTCTATATAAGATATCTGTGGACTGATCTGCTCTATATAAGATATACATGGTCTGATCTACTCTATATAATATATCTGTGGTCTGATCTGCTCTATATAAGATACAGTATATCTGGTCCGATCTACTCTATCTAGGATATCTGTGGTCTGATCAACTCTATATAAGATATCTCTGGTCTGATTTTTATATAAAATATCTGTGATATGATCTACTCTAAATTTTTTTATTTTACTGGATTAATTGCTAACAGTGTCTGATCTACTCTATATAAGATGTTTCTGGTCTGATCTACTCTATATAAGATATATGTGGTCTGATCTACTCTATTGTTGTTTAGACCTGTTGTTGATTGTTGTTTAAACCTCCCTCCAGAATGTCACACACATCATACGTGTCTACATCCGTGTCACACCTCCGTTTCACGATGGGGGGTCTTCCATTTCCAATTTCAGTTCGTCTCAGCCCTGTCACTACCTCCGCTCCCAGATTAAAGTCAACATCGATCAATGATTCTGCCTCTGTTCCTGTTGAACCAGCTGTGTGAAAGGACACATGTCTCCCAGCTTTCGCACTAGCCAGATTTCCAGATTCCTGTGAACTTTGCAAATTACACTTCCTCCTTGTTTCTCAGTTTCCTACTTTCTTTCCTACTGCTGCTCCATATTTATTTCCAAGTATCTTTCTTTCTTAGTCTTCATGCTTCCTTGTTCCCCAACATCGCCCTTGCTTCACAATGTCACTGTTTCGCAGATTCAGTTTCTTCTAGTCCACTAATTTCCTTAATTGCTCATTTCCCAGTTCTCTCATTTGTTGTTCTCCATATTTACAGTACTTCCTACAAATCCAGGTTCTTAGCTCCCTTTTACTTTTCTCAAGTTCTTGATGACCAGTTTACAAGTTTACACAAGGTTACACAAGTTTGTGATTTCTTGGTTTACCATTTTCCAGTTTCTTCATTATCTGAATCATTATTACCTAACCTCCAGATTCTCTTTGATTCCCTGATACTTAGGTTTTTCATTTTTAAGTCTCCATGTTTCCTGATGACTTTTGCTCCAGATCCTTGACTTTGTGCTTTTCAGCTTGAATAACTACAGTTTCTTCGACTTATTACTTTCCAAATTCCTAATTGTCCTAATTTACAAACTCTCATCTCACAGTTATCCACATTCCTCCTGTTTTAATCCTTTACTTTCCCTTAACTCCTTCCACATTTCCCTGCTCCCCTATTTCCTATTCTCCACAATTCCCCTTTGTATCATTCTATTTAGTAGGTAGGTCAACTGGCTTCTATCCTCGGTCGATCTGAAATTAAGATCGCTTCGCAGGAACAACCAGTACAAGAGCACTATTCCCGCTATCCATTTCTCATCGAACACACCCGGAGCAATCAGAAATGCCTGATTACATTTAGAAGATTAGATCTTAACATCTGGAGTGTGTAAGTGTAACATTTTGGAAATTGACACCACTTCAACTCAATTAGCTCAATTAACAAATAAGAGGTTCCATAAACACCATCTTGTAAGACCTTTATGATAACACACACACACACACACACACACACACACACACACACACACACACACACACACACACATTCACACACACATTCACACTTAAGAAGCTCATCAGCAGGTTGGTGTGTTTAGCAGCTGTGAGAGTGCGAGATTCCTCCAGTGACTCCTCAAACACCTTGGAAAGTGAATGCTTTATCTGATAAGACATGGAAGAAGTCTTATTTCTCCAGTCTGGGATTTATAGCCTGCCTTCTACTCAATAAAGAAGGCACTTCACTTGCTTCTCCTTTTTCCTCTAATACAGAGGCTGAACAAAGTCGTAGCCAGATCGAACGTTTTTTTAGTTCTTTCGATGATTCATTTAATTTGAATCAGTTTTCCATGTTTACGTGTTTGTTTTGTTACAAGCGTTCTCCAAACGTACAGTGAGATCATTATGACAGTCTAAATACAGTTTTAGGATGAATAACGTTCCAGTCAGGGACAAACTCCCCACATGAGTTGGGTGAGTTGACATCTCCAGCCTTAGGGCCTGGACCTGGAAACGTACCGACAGCACAGCATGGGTCAATGATGATTAAAAATATAAATGTGCTTATATGGAAGCCTTGCCGGTGTGTGCTCACAGGGAGGCTTCAGATTTCAAACTGTGTATGGGTTTTTTGATATGTCAAGTAGAACAAATGTCCTTACTTTCATAACGTGTAAATGTATCCACTACCGAAATATGGGAATGACGTTGCAAAAATGTAGAACTCACAAAATTTTTATATTATTATTATTATTATTTAGTCACAGAAACAACCGAAAACAATCAGTAAAACACCTGATCATGTGTATCCAAGCTATTTCTTTGCCTATGTGATGCATTTTTAAACATGTTTTTGCTCAGTCATGTCTGGGTAGTTGGTTAAAATGAACAAAAAATTCAGTTAATTGTATTGCCTATGTTGTACTGAATAAAAGGATATTACACTCTATACTGCACAATCCCAATAATAAAATCTGTATATGTTTATTAAAAAAACAGCAAAACAAATAATGGCTAAAATGCTTTGAGCTTTGAGGGCTATACCCAAAGTTTGGTAAGTTTGCATAATATGAACACTATGTACCATCGCCCGGACACGGATCAGCTTACGGTTCTTGAGCCCACTTAAAAAGGTATTCACATATTGCTTGAATCTAATATGAAACCAAACGTGAAGTGGACTGCCATTTAGACCGTAAAGTTAAAAGTTAAGCCTTTATTTGACACATATACATAACTTCTGTACTGTGAAATTCTTTCTTCGCATACAGCATCATAATGATGAGAGTGAAGGGTTAGACAGCAAAGGCAATCTGGTGGAGCTGGGGCTCAAACTGCCCACCTTCTGATCAGTAACTCAGGGTTTAACCCTCTGAGTTACTATTACCCTGTCATCTACCCTGGCAAGCGATCGGCAACATTAGGTATAGTGCAAACCAACTGCAACCCAAACCAACTACTGTGCTGAGAAAAAGTATTTGCCTCTTAGTGACTTTCCTTTAATAAATCACATCATCATTTAAAAACTCCATTTTGTATTTATTTGGGTTATCTAGGTTTGTGTAATATTTGTCATCATTTAAGGATAAATATGCAAAAAAAAAAAATTGAGGAAGGGGGCACATATTTTTTCACAGCACTTTGGGTACATAATGCCACCTGCTGAACATGAGGGTGTAACACAAATGCACATGGGAATGGAACAATATTACTAATGCAAAAGCTGGCCAGGGGATGAGGGGGCACAGCCTGTGAAAACAGCCTCGATGTGATTGCTCTATGCAATTCTTTAATACAATACTACTCATCTGAAATCCACCGATCTGAGCATGCCAACTGACGAGACAGAAACACATACAAACAAACACACATTATCGAAACACACCAGGATAGAAAGGATAGAAAACATCTACTTATGATCACATGCTCGCTGTGTGTTTATGTGAGACTGGTCTCTGTATGAGCTGATCTCCAGATCACGCTGACCGATGGTGTGAGCAGTATGTAGGTATTTTATTTAACCTCTTTAGAATGCCGTAGTTCTATAATCTGTCACAGAAACTGTTACGGAATGCAGATGAGGTTGTATTGGGATCTCATACAGTGTGATGAGTAATTGTTTGAAATGACGGGGCTGTAAAAACATGGCACTGTATATAAAGGTAAAACAATAGCGAGGCTGTAACTGAACCTTGTGGGACACCTTGAGCATAGTGCACGTTTGCCTGATTCCCAATAAACCCAGCCTTCTATGATTGGTTAGATGCTTCTATGTGTGTGAAATGCGAGCCAATCCATGATTGTTCCTCGGGCCAAAGAGCCAGTAGAATTCTGAAATAATGACTGGAGATAGAGCGTTGTTGTCATGGATCAGGACTGGAAGCAAAATTTCCCTCCTGAAAACTCGTCACGTCATTTAATGTTACCCCAATGTGGGGCAAACATGCGCAGAAACAACATTTATTCCAACAAGAGAGAAACAATCAGATCAAGTATTTACAAGGCTAATATTTACCTACTGAACAGAGTATCAAATGTTTACGCCCCTCTCATTAGGACTGGGCTAAATCGAGTCAAATCCCGGTTGATGTTTTTACATGATGCATCTCTATTCTGATCAGATTATTACTCTGATTATTAGCGGAATCTCAGGGTCCATGTAAACGCATCTAATGTTAAATTTGATCATCGTTGCATTTTATGTTGCGGAACTTCTGCAAAGTGAGTTAGATCCTGTTCTTGCTTGCATTATAGCAGCTTTAAACTGTTGTTGCCTCACCAGCAGCTATTCGTTTCAAAGGATGTAAACATTTGAGTGTCTTGAAGATGGCAGAAAACATGTTGTAAAGTTACAGCTTCGCCTCTGACACCTTCATTCCAAAAATGCCGCTCCTTACAAAAACGTTTTTGTATTACACACATTTCGGAAATCTGCGCATGTGTGAGCTGTTGCTGTACTAGGGAAAATCTATTAGAACAAGCATGCTAATATACCAACTGGGGCATAACATCACCAGCACCACCACCACCAGGTGAACTGGACAACATTGATCACCAAATTATATACCAGTAAAAAAACTGGTGACAGGATCATGTGCACCCAAGGCTCACCCAAGCCTGCAGGGACCAAAGGCCCGTCCATCCAGTCTGATCCCACAGAAAAGCCAATGCAGCACAAATCACTGGAAAAAGTCAATGCTGCCATGATAGAAAGGCACAAGAATGCCCAGAGCACCACAGCCTGGCACGAATGTGCTCCAGCAGGCAAACAGCCCAATGCGTCCAAACTCCCCAAATCCCAATCCATTCAAGTATTCATGGGCGGCACCAGACAAACATGTCCGATCCACACAGACCCCACCCTACAACCGACAGCACCCAAAGGATCCACAGGTAAGATCCTGGTGCCAGACACCATAGCACGACCCAGAGGCCCGGGGGCACAAGGGGAACCCAAACCCTAGGTGGTTTTAATGTTCTGGCTGATCGCCACTTTCAGTGCTGCTCTTATAGAGAACCATGTTCTGACCAATCAGGATCCAGATTTTAAGAGTGTTGTAGTAGAAAAGATTTCTAACACTATGCAATTTGGCTTTAAGAACAATATAGCTAGCTTGTAGAAATATTTTGCAGTGATTTGAGTGCAAGCTGAGTTGAATAAAAACCTTAAAGATGCAACATAAATCAGAATCGACTAGAATGTATTTTTCCAGAGGAAGCCAGATCCTCAGTCAAACCACTCAAACACTTGCGCTTTTTAAAATGATGTATTTGGAATAAACCACACACAAATGAAATACAGAAAGCAATGAATTGCATTCCAGGGTAACAAAAGTCATGACAACGCTGTGTGTTCTAGCATTCAGGAATTTCATTCAAAGATTAACGGTAACTAAAGACGACTTCCAGCTACTGGGACAGACCCGCATTCTTACACCATTTAGATAAAAAAAAAAATTATAATTTTTTTAAATCTAAGTAATTAGATTTCCTGTGTAGGTATTTCTTCATTGCTCAAGAGTAACGATCCCGCACCTACCTCTCAGCATGGACATCATTGTGTTCTGTATCCTCATAAAACACACTCGGGTTGTTCTTTGGCATCTGGGCTGCGCTACACACTCTCTTTCCTCTTTCTGTCTCTACAGCTTTCCCTTCGAACTCATGACAGAAAAGCGAGCGCTTTTAGTCTCTCCTGACATCCGAAGCGCGCGAGGATCAAAGCGATCGCTCACAAAAGGAGGCGTAAAGCGGAGAGGGGAGAGAAAAAAATTAACTGAAGTGGTTTAACGGGGTGTGAAGGCTATCTGTGAGAAACAAGCTCGCTCGCGCTCTCATCTCCTGCCATCCAGGAAATACACAGAGAGAGAGAGAGAGAGAGAGAGAGAGAATCGCTAACGGATGTTTAGCACTGACTAGCCGACATCCAGCTAGCAGAACAGGGACTGACAAACCCCAGGGTGTGATGTGACTGTGAAAAACCGAGCGAGAAAGAGAGAGATGAGAGAGATAAGAGAAGAGAGAGGGATGATGTCAGTGAGCGCCACTATCTCCATTCAGCAACATGTGTTGAGAGAGTGAGAGATTGAGAGAGAGAGAGAGAGAGAGAGATGAATGACAATCTGTTTATCTTAGTATTCAGTGCGTTTATTCAGGACTAAAGCAGCGCTCGCTCCACACATCCGTCTCCCTCATTTATTCGTCCGAGCTGGAGCAAAAAAATAAAAAATAAAAAAATCAATGCTGTCTTGGTGTGATGTGATTTTTTTTATTTTTTGCGAGAGAGAGAGAGAGAGAGAGAGAGTGTAACAGCTCAGTGAAGGATTGCATCAGTTGTCGCATTGTTAATTCTTCTTGCTAATGAAGAATTACACTGTCAGCACACAGGGATGTAACGATATATAGCTAATTTTGTGATATCATGACTGTGATTAAACTCTACCAGTCTACTCCAGTCCAGCAGGGGGAGGTAATACGCAACATAAAGCTTGGGGAGAATGTTTCCGTTCCATACTCTCAGACTCGTAGTGATGAATGCATGTCTCGTCACCTGTAATGATTCTCTTCCTTCCTTCGAGTATCGCTCCAGGTGTTCTTTGTAGATATCTAAACGCTTCTGTTCATGCTCTGCCGTGAGGTGTTTCAGCAGCAGGTACACACTCGGACCACAAACTGTTTTTTTCTCGCTTTGCAGACGGCGCAGCCAGCAGAAGCTTTAATATAACAGGAGTGAGGATCATTTTTGACTCACTGCCAATGCTGCCCCAACGTCCGTTAGGTGGCCAAATTAACGTCACCACAATGTTTCGAACTGCACGTTTTTCCGTAAGGGGACATTTATTTCACGTAAATATGGAAGGAGTCTCCAGTGCCAGTGTGGTAACAACGAGCTGTTTGAATTTTTGCAACAGAGGTTGATTAAATGAATATCTTGGCTCTGACTTCCCAGCAGTGTCATCGACCTGACAGATCTTTTGCAAATACATGAAAGTTATGGGAAAGAGATGGCGACTTTAATACCTTAAGGAAATCAGTGAAACACTCTGAGGGGAAGTGGGAGGGGTTTTCATTAAATACAGTGATGATACAGAAGGTGTGAGAACTTTGTTTGAATGCGTTTAGGTACGGCTGTGTCGTCACTCCATTACACGAAGGAATATGACACAATTTAATCCAAGTTTTCATAAAAGACACAAGGAGCGTAAAGTAATAAAAAGCAAGAAACAAGAGGCAAGAAGGCAAGATCTAGGCATTGATGGCATTCTTAACATTTTATTGTCATAATTTATTCCAAAAAAATACTAGAGTTTTGGCAGAGTTCATTTCCAGGCAACTTTATCATGCAACAACTAATAAACCTGTAATTTATCCACATCCTGCTCTCGATCCTACAGTATAATCTCCATCTGTCTCCTTCGACCTCCACCATCCTATAACCACTGACCCATTCTCCATCGTCTATCTTCTAAACATAACCCTGCATTCTCTATATTTCTGACTACATCCGTCCTCCTTCATCCTCCATCTGCCAATCATTCTTCATTCTTCCTTCCTTTCCCTCACCTACTCTCCTCATCATCCATCCTTCATGTTCCACACCCAGTCCCAATCCCCAACTGTTCATCTCCCACCATTAAATTTCCTTCCAGACTTTATCATCCATCCTCATCTTCCTCCATCCTTTATCTGGCATCCTACACCCCTGATCCTCCACCCTCCATTCTCAATTCTCCATTCAACTTTCTTCCTCAATTCCTCATCCAGACTTTTTCATCCACCACCATTATTTTTTTATTCTCTATCCACCCATCATCCTAAATCCTGTTTTTGTTTTCAGTTCTACATGCTGTACTTCGACATCCTTTGAACCCAATCAACATGCCTCATGCTTCATTCTTTATCCCTCGGTCCTTATTTGTGATCCTTTTATCTTCCATATTCTCCTCCATACTCCTGCTTCCTCCATCCATCATCCACCCTCCATCCTGAACTCTACCCACTCATCCACCCACCAATTCATTCTTCCTATTTCACCCATCATCCTTCACTGTCTTTTATCGTTTATTACACATACAGTACAGCAGGGTCTGATTTATGGTCATGCTATCCGATATCACCCAGATGAGGATGGGTTCCCTGTTGAGTCCGGTTCCTCTCAAGGTTTCTTTCTCAGGGAGTTTTTCCCTCAGCACCGTCGCCCTCGGCTCGTTCATCAGAGACGATCCGATGGTTATAGTCTATACCTTTTCCTGTATATCTACTAATTAATTTCCATACATTTTTAATTGTGTAAAGCTGCTTTGCCAAAATGAGTATTGTTAAAAGCCCCATACAAATAAAATTGAATTGAATTGCACTTATCTATCCTCAATTCCCCATCCGTCCTTCGCAAATCAATCCCCCGCACACTTTACCTCCGTTTTCCATTATCCGTTCTACATCCTCAATTCATCATTCCTTTATTTCTTTCAATTCTACATCCTTCGTCCAGAGCTTAATTAGATCGTTTGAAGAAAAAGAAAAAGAAGAAAAAAATGACAGACATTGGCAGTGTAATTAAATTCCATAGATTTTCTTATGGCTTGGAACAATAGAGAGAACGAGAGAGAGAGGAAGATGACGGGGTGCATTACATCGCCTCCCCATGTAGCCGGCTCCTTCTCTACAGTGTACCTAATCCAATTTTCCCCACAGACAAATCAGCTCCGGCCAGTCCAGCCACTTATTCTGCGGTGTCGGATAGCCGCCATATTGATATCCAAACACGGCGAGAAGAAGGACCTCCCTCTGTCCTTCGTCGAGTCCCAGAGCGGGAATGGATGAGAGGGAATCGTATCAAAGACGATATCCGAGGACGCTAATGTGGAACATAATCTTAATTTCCTGGAGCTCTGAGACAACCTCAGAACGTCCTTGAGAAGGCAGGCCGAGTCCACCGGATTACAAATGAGTCTGCGTTGCATACTGCGCAGGCTGAAAATATTCCCTTGTTTCAGCCTATTACCATCTCCCGCTCTGCGTAGTCCATTTTTTTATTCGATATAATATACTGTAATATGTTCACAGCATGCTCGTGGGCGTTTATTCGACGCCAAGTCGACTTGCCAACTCCTCGTACCTCGTGTAGCCGTATTTACTACAGAAAAGGCGACGTGTGGAATTGCGTAATCAATCCACAATTCAGACAGAATTCACGAACGTTCAAGAACGTGAGCGCCAAGCTGACGATGGCGAACAAGCAGAGACCCGCGTGTGAAAACACTGCACAGGAAACACTGCACAGGAATGCTCGTAACCGTGTTCATAAATGCTCAGTGCATTGTGATGTCGTATAATAGAATTCATTAATGTGCAAGCGATCGGGTTCAATCGTTCCAGTCGAGTTTCACGTTTACCCGAGGAAGAGAAAATACATAAAGTTTGCGGCATGATGAATTCGGGCTCCTGTGAAGCAGTTATAGCTGTTCGATCAGATAAATCTAGAATGGAGGCACTTCATCATGCTGACAGGTTAAAAGCCGAAACGATGGTGGGAGCGAACGCACGGATGGATGACTGGATGGATGAGAAAGTGCTTAATAACAGTAAAGTACAGTGTCACCTCTGATGGGAGGAAATGGGATAACTACAGCCACACACTAAACGTATAATGGCGCAGAGCAAGCCGTTCATTAGCGCCAGTGATGGAGATACTTTTAGAAGTTGAAAACGGCATGATGTGGTCCACGAGAAAGAGGAACGGTGCTCCTTAATTCTCATCTTTTGAACTGGAATTGGTGGACAAATGTGCAGTGAACATTTCTGCATGAATGTTCCGTGCGGAGAATCATTGATTGAGGGACTTTGAGCGTTGCGACAATTAGGCTCAGGATGACTGACGATAGCATCGGGGACGGCCAAACCACTCTGAATAACTTCCAGGTTAATACTGTTTCTTATTAGAATTTCAAAAAATAAATAAAAAATCCTCGACTGGGCATGCATACAAGCAACGGTATTATCATTCAGGACACGCCCACAAGAGACAAGCTACAAGCTACTCGATAGTGTCAACTCAATATTACAAGTAAACCTGACTTTTCCTCCGACAACTCCGTAATATGTGTGTGTGTGTGTGTGTGTGCAGTTTTGGACGGTGACGGTACTGAAGTGTGTGTAGCTGAGATAAGTGGAGGACTGTTCAGAGTGTGTGTATACCTGCTGCCCGAGTGCTCAGCTATGATGAAGCTCCTTATCGTGTGTGCTCAGGCAGCTTGTGCTTCTCAAAGAGAAAACAAAAACACGGCAAATCAGCTGAGAAACTTCCTTCCTTCCTTCCTTCCTTCCTTCCTTCCCAGCAAGCAGACCTGTGTGTTTAATTCCGTCAGCACTCACGGGGACATTAATGACCACATTGCTCTTAAACGGCGCACGACGGACAAATAACGAGTCCCCGGTCTCTAGCGTCTCTCGGTTGAAATCCTTGTGTCACTAAAGATGGATGGTGTAAAATAAGAAACTTCAGAAACTGTATGGTGAAGGCAGTGAACTAATACAACAGCATTATTATCACACACACACACACACACACACACACACACACACACACACACACACACACACACATATTCCACACTAATCAGGTTCACAGCGTGACTCAGCAGTGAAGCGTGAGTCACCGCTCTTATTAGGACGGAAGGACCCGAGTCCTTTCACCGGAAAAAGAAATCACTTAAAGCAGGAACACCTTATACAAAAGTTTTTTTTTTTTTTTTTCTGGGTCAGGTCTAAATGGTCTGGCATTTCCAACAATACTGACAGGAGCCACTCGAATAAAAAGTTCGCTTTGTCCAGACCCTCAGCTCTTCCCAACCGCAACTCGCCTGTCCATGCTGTCTATCACAGGCCCTACGGAAACATGTATCAGTTTTTAATCCGCCACCTCTCATGGATGCCTGCAGTACTTGTTAACTGTCTCTCCTGCAGGAGAACCCAACAGGAGGCCACCTGATCCTTCTGCTGCCCATCTGCATACCATCCGAATGAAGAATTTCTGTGACACCTCAAAGGCGTCAGACAAAACGTCTTATAATGACGTCAGCGTCTGCATTGGTAGTCGTGACAACAGGTAAAAATGCTTCAGGTCAAACATCTCAATTTCACCTTGTGGAAAGAATGCCATGCTTGGACATCCCTGATCTCTACCCCCTGTCTATCCACCCAGTACCTGTTATCTGTTCTTAGTCTTCATTGTTATCCAATCTGCGTCCCCTGTACTGTCACCCAATTTGCACCACTATGACGTTACCCAATATGCACGTTACCCCCTCTGTGTTATTACCCAAACTGCACCCTCTGGATCAATGCAGAAACAAAATTCTCCAAGCTGCACCCTTTGTATTATTATTAAAACAGATACATGATATACACCCCTATATAATTACCCAATCTCCACCATCATTAACTGATCTGACCCCTCAATGCTGTTACCTAAGCTAAAAGCTGTGTATTACCTGATCTACAGTACACTAACTGAATTACTGCAAAATCTGAACCCCTTGTTTTATTACATGATCTGAAACCCTGGTGTTATCACGTTAGCTGCACCAATTGTATTGTGCCCAATCTGCATCCAGCGTTGTTACCCATGTTGCACTCTCTTTGGTTGTTATCTAAACTGTGACATTATGTGAAACTTTGAAACCCAGTGACATTACCCAACAAAGAGCCCTTATGACCCAAGTTATTACCCAAACTAATACCCCTATACCATTACCCAAGCTGCACCTTCTGTGCTGTGACCTACACAGCACCCCTGCCTGATCTGCACCCATATTATTATGAAAATAATAGCCATTCTATCTTTACATGATCTGCTTCTCTGTATAATTACCCAATCTGCACCCCATGTTATTTTGACCCCCTCATCATTACCTAAGCTGCACCTGTATTACCTGATCTACATCTTCTGTATTATTACCCAATCTGCACCTCCTGAATCATTACCCAAACTGCAACCCCCATACCATTACACAAGCTGCACCTTCTCTGCTGTAACCTAAACTGCACCCCTGCCTGATCTGCACCCATATTATTACAAAAATAATAGCCATTCTATATTTACATGATCTGCACCTCCTGAATTATTACCCAATCTGCACACAGTGTTATTACCTAATATGCATTACACTATGCAATTACCCAAGATGTTTCCCCATGTATTACCTGAGTTGTATCCATCGTGTGGTTACCTGATCTGGTCTCTTTGAGTTCTTAGCTGATCGCTAATATCATTCCATATTTGCATCTCCAGTATACTGTAAGTCCAGTATAACTACCTTATCTGCACTCTACTACCTGATTGAATCGTGATTCAAGATTCACAGAACTTTATTCATTGTAGAGGGAAATTGCTTAAATTGATTCACACCCCCTTCATCATCACAAGATATAAATGCTTTGTGCTGCTATCTAATCAATACAGTACTAATCTGGAGGCCACTTTCAGAAAGTCTTGGTCTAATGTGAGAATCAGGTGTGTTTTTATTGTCTTGGACAGAACTACCCCAGATTTTATTCCAAGACCACACCTGCAGGGATATTACCAAACCCTGTGCTGTTACCTGATCGTCATCCCATGACGTCACCCATAAGAATGATTTTGAATTGTTTGAGCCCTTGCAGGTAAAACTGCCAATAGTGACAGCGAAGGCAGCGCTGGGATTTGAACACACAACCTTCTGGTTAGTGACCTAATGCCTTAACCACTGTGCCATCCATGTGAGTGTGGCACATTTCATATCAAACAGATGATAAGAAGAGAGATTAAAAACAGACGCTCATCCTTTGTTAAGAAAGCCGGAGATATGACGACCTTTAGATCTGCCGTGGTTGTGGTTGTTGTTGTTGTTGTTGCAAAGTCATCTAACAGAGCAAACTGAGAACAAAATGAGTACCTTAAAAACCCAACGGGCTAAAATCTGGCATTTCAGTGAAACGTGTTCTCCTAGACGAGAGCTGACAGGTGACACATTTGCGCATAACAGCAGGGAGTCCATCTCCGTTTCTCCCTCAGGGACAGTCACACACACGCTGCATCAATCCGCCCTGACACGCAAAGATGTCAACAGAACTGCTCCAATGACAAGTGAAAATTCGCCACTGATAGAGTTGGAGGTTGGAGTTTTTCTCTGTGTGTGTGTGTGTGTGTGTGTGTAAAGAAGTGAGTTGCTGTGTTCCTCATCACAATTCAGCATCACGAAATGAGAACGTAATGAAGACAGAGTGAGTTATCACCATGTTTATGGCTTCAACTGAGTGTTTCAAAGCTGTCACAGTCTGATTATGTGGAACGAACACACACACACACACACACACACACACACACACACACACACACTTATACTGATTGATTCACCTTGCCATTTCTTTTACTGGACATTAGAAGACCAAATAAAAATGTTATAGATAATGTTGGTGTGTAATGGAGAATTTGGTGTTTAATTGAGAAATGTAATGTTCGACAGTGTCTGATACATAATGTTGGTGTTTGGTGGAGAATGTTTGTATTTTTATTGAGAATGTGTATTGGTGTGTATTGGAAAATGTTGGTGTTTGATAATGAATTCTTGGTGTTTTTTCGGTGTATATTGGTAAATGGTGTTTGGTGCAGAATGTTGGTGTTTGATGATGAATGTTTGTGTTCTTATTAATGATGTTTGTACTTTTATTTAGAATGTGTATTGGTATGTATTAGTAAATGGTGTTTGATGCAGAATGTTAGTGTATTTATGAAGAATGTTGACGTATATTGGAAAATGTTGGTGTTAGATGCACAATGTTGCTGTTTTTGTGTTTTCATGGAAAGATTTGGTGTGTATATGTAAATGTCATTTAATGGAGAGTTTTGGTGTTTTTTATGGAGAATGTTGGCGTGTATTGGTTAATGAGGGGTGTTTGGTGCAGAGTTTGATGGGGAATGTTGCTATTTTATGGGAAATGTCAGTATATGATGGTAAACATAAATTTATTTGGTGAATGTTGGGACTTTTTTTTGTCAGATTTTTATAAACTCTTTGCAGGAATATTAAACATCAGGGCTGTGCAGATGTTTTTCCTGCTTTACGCTCAGAAACACAAATACCAAAAACTTTCATTTTTGGTGGTTAATATGCATACTCCGTATCTGTAGCCAAATACTTCACCAGCTGTCACATGCACACGTGTGAATGTGAGTACCTAATTATAAGTTTCTCTGAGTGTACAGTATTTGGAGACTGCAGAAAGATGTTAGCCTCTCCTCTTGTACATGAGAACATGCTGTTCAATTCTTCATTAATTAAATCAAATCAATTGTAAATAGCATGCAAAAAAAGGTTCACCCAGTCCTACACATTATTATCACACACACACACACACACACACACACACACACATATATATATATATATATATATATATATATATATATATATATATATATATATATCTATACCTGAACAAATGATTAAATTGGAAGCAGCACCTGCAAACAGCGTCCTGCCGCGAGACAACATCCCAGAAATAAGATAAAGGAAAATGATACACACGCCTGGAGCCGTAACGTCACCTTTAATCTCCTAAAGCCAGCGCGAGCTTCACCTCTATCAAAATGAAAGTGGCTCTTTATGTGTTTCTAGGACAGACATTTTATTTACGGTCATTCGTAAAGAGAGACAAGGAGAGTCGAGCTGGATATTTTTCCAGAGACGCCGTCTTCAAAGTAGATAATGTACGATATCTCTCACACAGAGCGAGACTCTCACGGCAAGGTCGCTTCACAAACAGCAGGCACTTTCATCTGTCAGAAGTTTCACACATCAATTATTTAAAAGACGTTGAGAATCTTTAGACATTTTTCATTATTATTATTGCTTACGATAGCCAGTGAAATCTTGGAAACTGTATTTAATGTTTCTTGTTGTGAGATTGTTATTTTTAAAAGTCTAATATTTCTCGGATGATTTTTTCGATGCCTCTACACATTTCTGCCTTTTAAAGGGAAACAGCATAATGATCTTATATTACTTTAAATAAAGTGTTTGAAGTTAAGTTAAGCTTTAATTTGTCAAGGTACTTGTACATATACAGTCCACTGGCGGCATGGTCATGGTGGTTTAGTGGCTCTCTCTGTCGCCTTGCACTGCCAGGGTCTGGGTACAATTCCCACCTCACTTCTGTTTGTATGTTCTCTCTGTGCCTGGTGGGTTTCATCCCACAGTCCGAGGACAATCAGATTGAGCTAAGTGCCGTTCCCAAATTGCCCGTAGTGTGTGTATGTGAATGTTGATTGGAGGCCTTACCGTGGTTGTAAAATGGGAACAAATCCAATGGTCACTACGGTCCCTAGTTAGAATACAGAGTCTACAGAGTTATTTCTTTGCATATTCAGTCACAGAGTCAGCAATGATACAGCGCTCCTGGAGCCAACAGGGTTAGGGGCCTCGTCAAGAGCCTAATATTGGCAGTTTGGTGGACTTGAACGGCCAACCTTCAGTTACCCTCAGTCACCCAGAGGCTTAACCCTCTGCCATCACTTCTGGTTTTTGAGTACAGTGAAAAGTTTTAAAGAATGCTGACCCGGCATCTCACTTCCTCTCTCTTCTTTATCTTTACCTAGTGTTTCCCGCAATGTCCCATAACTTCACACCGTGCGGGGAGTTACATTGCTAATTCCCTAAATGTCCTGCAACAACATACTCAATCGCGGAAACTGGACGAAAAATCAGGATACACTTTTGTTTTTGGACTGTAGGAGAAATCAGAGTAGCTGTAGGAAACCTATGAAGCTCTGAAGCCTCAGTACCTATAAAGCAGGTGTCATGTGGATTTAAAATCACATGTTTATTACTTGAAGTGAAATGTAAGCCATCGTTTAAGGCAGGGGTAGCTCAGTGGTTAAGGCATTGGTCTACTCATCAGAAGGTCCCAGGTACAAACCGCACCACCACTACCTTTAGCAAGGCCCTTAACCCTCAAATACTCTGAAGTGAGACAAAATGTAAGTCACTCTGGATAGGTGTGTCTGCTGAATGCATGAATACTCTAATGTTTAATGTTGCGTGGGTCCAGGGTCACCTCTAGAGATTCTGGGCCCCTAACCTTCTACAAGGCCAAGCCTTTTCAATTGTCATATCACTTTAAGAGGTCCTGGAATCTTCCTTACCTTCCCGCCTCCTTAACAGCGACTCCCCACATGGGCGTCATGATACAGTATCCCTGAGTACAGGGTCAATGCAGCAGGAATTGGGATATGAATTGAAATTATACATTAAGAATAGTACAATTTTTCAGTACCTTGTCCAACACTGAGCTTTAGGGACATTTTCTTGTTACCGCTTGTGTATAATTGCAATTCAGTGTAGCGCAGCTGCAACACAGTGATGAAACTGAAACCGGGAAAGTAAAACATTTTGTTCAGATCTCTCGTCATTTGTTTTTTTTACCGACGATGCTAACAATACAACGCTTTCCTTTCCTTTGCAACGCAACACCATCCGTGTGAATTATTTTCTGACTGGCACCAAGCCGTCTCCCCCAAGCAAAACTGCACAAACAACCCGACTCAGAATATTAGTCTACATCATGAATAACTGCCACCCCTGGTTTTTTATATGATTATTAAATAAATCCATTATGATAAAAAAATTACAGCTCTACTGTAACATGTTTGCTCGTAAATGTGCACAGACATATTTATTTCGTTTTCATTATACAGTCTAGTAAAAAGCCGAACGTTGGTGACACGGGTGTTGCTTGGTAACAGGAGCAGCCTGAAAGCAGCGTAATTACATTGCCATTTATTCATCTGGGAGATGCTTTTATCCCCCAAAAAAAACAGTTTAGGACTGAGGTAGAATTCAGTTACAGCACTGAGCGGAGATGGCGAGGGTGAGGGGAGCGCAAAAAGGCTTTAATTTAGCCCCCCACCGGCTCCCGTCCTGCGATTTCGCTCCTTAACTGCTTTCAAATGTGTTCAATCAGTAGCGTAGTTGCAATCTCTTATTTCTCTCTTATTCTACAGACATAATGAGAATTAAAGATGAGATAAACAGAGTTTTGTTGTAAAGGAATGAATGTGAGGTGTGAAAACAGCTGCATGCTGCGACGGCGGTGTTTACTTCCCACACATCTGGAATATTAGGGCATAATTAAAGTGTTTACATGCATAAGAATTCTCAGTCATGTGTGTGTACAGTGAGTTCAGACCTGAGCTGTAGAGCCTGAAATTAAAATATTATTATCTTTTATGGTGTCTTTCTTTCATTCTATTTGTATGTCTGTCTGTTTGAATCCATCCGTTATCTATCTACTGTATGTATTTAGGGCCCAAGCACTATGACATCAGCCCTATATGTGTGGGAAGGGCCCTCTTGTTCTTCTAAAGATTCTTCTCTACTCAACAGGAAGTAAATTATTTTGGGTTCTTTGCAAAACACGCCCAATGGACTTTGATATACTCCTCCTAGGGAAGTTATACGATCACCACCAAACTAGGCCAGTATAATCTCAAAACATTGGGGATGCAAAATTGCGAAGGGATTTTCGATTTCTCAAATAGATCAGCCGTGGTGCAGTTATGGCAAAACGTGGGTAATAAATTCCTTAGTTATATACAATTATATACTGTAGTTATATAATATATGGGGCGTCACAGTGGCTTAGTGGTTAGCACTGTCGCCTTGTACCTCCAGGGACTGGATTCGATTCCTGGCCTGGAAATGTGCATGGAGTGTGCATGTTCTCCCTGTGCTTGGTGGGTTTCCTCCTTTTTATTAATATGCAATTAATGACTAGATGGATGGATGGATGGATGGATGGATGGATGGATGGATGGATAGATAGATAGATAGATAGATAGATAGATAGATAGATAGACAGACAGACAGACAGACAGACAGACAGATAGATAGATAGATAGATAGATAGATAGATAGATAGATAGATAGATAGATAGATAGATAGACAGATAGATAGATGTTTGGTTGGTTGATGGGTTGGTGTTTATTGTTTATGTATCTGTCTATCTATCTGTCTTTGTCTTGGTAATAACAAATGAGTGAATGAGTGATTGAATGAAGAGTTGGTGGACAGATAGATGAAAGTACAGTAAATAAATTTTTACTGTGAAAAAAGTAAAACAGAAAAAAAGTAACAGAATGATGAATCTGGAGTGAAAGGGAAAAAAGCTTAGGAGGGAAAACACGAGAAATGATGAAGGACAAAAGAAAGTGAGAAAAATAAGGGTGAAGAAGAATGACAGAGAAGAGAAAAGAGCAGAGGAGAAGATAAGAGAAGGAATATGAGGTGGAGTCAGCAAATAAAGAAAAATAGACATAGGAAGACAGGATGGAGGAAAAGAGAGAAGAGCAGTGAGAAGAAAAATGAGAGAATGATGCGTACAGTTTATTATCACATCTGAGTGTGTGTGTGTGTGTGTGTGTGAGAGAGAGAGAGAGAGAGAGACAGATGTCTCTCAGGTGTGAAATGGAAACAGATGTTGATAGAGAAACAGATTTGTATCACTTGGTATTCAGGAGTTCATCACCTCACACACTGTTTATCTCTATTATCATCACACACAGACGTGTTTATACACAGTCAGACATTTCTCATCACACACACGTGTATGTGTGTGGGATGTGTGTGTGTGTGTGTGTGTGTTAGAGAAAGAGAGACAGAGACTTCATTTACAAACAGGGACAGAACTAAACCCTCTGTACTCGAAGTTTATTATGTGTGTAAGAGATTAATATTCTAAGCGTCGCTCCAGCTATGGTGATGGATCTCACATGGTATTGTTTTGAAATGTGACTGTAATTCAGATTTAATCATGCCAAGTTAAAAATTTTCCTCACTATCCTGACATACCGCACTAGCGTAGGAGTTCCACAATAAAACTAGAGAGATTCCTCTGTACCATCTTCCTCCTCCGCTGCTTTCTCCACCAATCTCTCAGTAGAGCAACAGAAGTAAATAAA
This sequence comes from Clarias magur, assembly GCA_013621035.1. Classification (NCBI taxonomy): domain Eukaryota; kingdom Metazoa; phylum Chordata; class Actinopteri; order Siluriformes; family Clariidae; genus Clarias; species Clarias magur. The sequence continues at coordinate 179,411 of QNUK01000686.1, forward strand.
AAATATGCCAACATATTTACTGAACATTATGGTTGTAAGAATACAATCTTACAATCACCAAAAGAAAATGATGCAAACATACACTATGAACCAGTGTACAATTTTGTGTGCATGAAAGTAAATAAATAAAAATTGCTGTGAATGGAAGATTTCATATCGTAAATGAAGAAAATTTCTATTTCACCATTTCCTCAGAATAAATAAATGCTTAAATCCCCCCCAAAGGTGTAGCTAAATAAACTTTGAAAAACGGCCGACTGAAACATTATGAGCTCTGTAGGAGAAATAGAGCTCCAAAGTCAGCTAAAGTGACGGGTTTCTACCAAAACTTTGCAGACCAACCTGCACTTCAGGCACCTTGTGTTTAGATCCATTGCACATGTGCTAACAGTTCACAACTCTAGTAAAAAGCCATAAAAGTAGCATGAAGAGATTACTACTATCTGTACACCAAAACATCCAACATGAACAAAAAATTATGCAATAAGTTTAAATTAAATAAGTTTGCATGTCTTCAGTTTGAAACACCCTGCGTGTAGATGTCGTAGATATAATCAACACTATGAGTCATCAACACTTTTTAAGAGAGAGATCAGTTACAACATCCTGACTATAAAGAGAGACAGAGAGACAGAGACAGGGGAGACAGGTTACAGACTGACTACAACACCATGACTATAAAAAGAGACCAGTAACAGACCAGTTACAACAACCTGACTATAAAGAGACACCACTTACAGACCAGTTACAACAACCTGACTATAAAGAGAGACCAGTAACAGACTGGTTACAGCAACCTGAGTATAGGTAGAGAGACCAGTATAATTCATATATTTTATAAGTTTATATTGTATAATTTATACTTACTGTAACTGGAACATTACACATGTAACTAAAACCATGTGGCAATTTAAACACTAAATAAATTGCTGGCAAATTGTTATAGTGTATTAGGAATAAAACATTTCAACCCTAATGTTTTAGAAACCTAATGACCTTTAAGCTTGTGTAATCTAGTTATATTTACATAACCTGGGATTGCGAGTAACACGGTTTGCGAGTGTTCCGCGAGATGAGCAAAGATTTGTAATAAATTTTGACTTGAAAAACGAGCGAAAGTCTTGGTTTACGAGTGCCGAGTATCATGTATCACGCATGCGCTCTTGTTTTGACACCGAGTGTCACGTGATCACAATTGAGCCAATGATTTTTCTCTCTCTTGAGCTGCGGAATTGTGGGTAAATCGTCTCCCCTGCTGGGTCTTAGTGCTCGTCTATCACTGGTATAATCAACATCTCCCTCTCCGTTTCAGCGTTTCTCCTATGTGTGCGCACATGTAATTTGACACCGACACACACACACACACACACACACACACACACACACACACACACACACGCGCGCGCACACCGACACACGCACACAAACTCTCTCGCCTTTACACCCCCCTCCCCGCCTTCACACACATACAGACACACACACACTCTGCTCTACATAGAAAGCTCTGCTCTGTCGCGATTCTTTTCAAAGGTAAAGTGGTGGTTCATTTGTTTGTTTTTTACTTTACAGCAGTGATTCCGTTAGTATGCGCTCATGCGAGTGTCATTAGAGAGTCTTTCCGTGTGTGTGTGTGTGTTTGTTGTGAAACTTAAAAAACGAGGTGGGGGGAGGGAGGAGAAGTTTTACTGTGTTAGACGGGGCGATGGAAGGGGCTAATTCCACACACACACACACACACACACACACACACACACACACACACAAACGCACGGCCTGCACGCACAATGGGAAACACTTATCTGTTGGGATTTATTTCAAATTTTTTTAAGGTAAAGTGGTTAATTTGTTTTAATTTTACTTTATACATTGTTTTTATTTATTAAAAAAAAAATTGGGGGGGGGGGGGCTGTGGAACAAATAATTTGAGTTTTCATTATTTCTTATGGGAAATTTCAATTTGGTTTACGAGTGTTTTGAAAATACAAGCCCACTTTTGGAATTAATTATGCTCGTAATCCAAGGTTCCACTGTATATATATATATATATATATATATATATATATACACAGTACAGTACAGAGCAAAAGTTTGAACACCCCTTCTCATTCAGCGAGTTTTCTTTCTTGTGTTCTTTCTTGTGTTCTTTAGCCCAAACGCGTCTCTTCTGCTTGTTGCCTGTCCTTAGCAGTGGTTTCCTAGCAGATCTTCTAGCATGAAGGCCTGATTCACACAGTCTCCTCTTAACAGTTGTTCTAGAGACGTGTCTGCTGCTAGAACTCTGTGTGCCATTGACCTGCTCTCTGATTTGATCTGCTGTTAACCTGCGATTTCTGAGGCTGGTGACTCGGATGAACTTCTCCTCCGCAGCAGAGGCGACTCTCGGTCTTCCTTTCCTGGGCCGGTCCGCATGTCAGCCAGTTTCTTTGTAGCGCTTGATGGTTTTTGTGACTGCACTTGGAGACACTTTCAAAGTTTTCCCAGTTTTTCAGACTGACTGACCTTCAGTTCTTAAAGTAATGGTGGCCGCTCGTTTTTCTTTACTTAGCTGCTTTTTTCTTGCCATAATACAAATTCAACCTCTTTGTATGAGAAGGTATATATATATATATATACCGTCCTGTAAACTTTCCCCTTCATTTTTCCTGATACCTTTCTGTCACAGATCACTCCTGCTACTCTTCTTCACTTCTCTACCACACTCCCCATTGCTTTGAAAAGTTGATCTTAAATATTTAAACTCCTTTACCTCCCCTACCTCTACTCCCTGCAACTGCACCTTTCCCCCATCCTCTCTCGCCACTGTAATGAGATAATCAATGTTATTCATTTCCTTTGTCAGTGGTCATGACATTACAGCTGATCCATGTATAGTTTAATGAATTTTTGGATATCAGAAAAGAACTGGAGAGACCAGCTCCCCGGACAGAAGCTGCTTGAGTCCTGAACCATTGTCATGAAAAGAGCTGCATTGTGGATAGAATACTCGACTGAAGGACTTCATTAGAGGAATGTCTGCGGACAGTCAGGTAATCACGTTCCCCCCCCCCCCGCCGAATGATCTACCGTGCTTCCTTTATCTGAACGTCTACAAGCTAAACCCTGGGACGTGCTGGGAATTCCTTCCAGTGCCATGTCATTTAAGGGGACTTGATGATAAAGGTGCAGCTGATGAGCTCCTACGTGAGCTGAAAGTTACGTTGGATGTCGAGAGCCTTTTGAGGACGGGCTACAAAGATACGTATTCAAATGTACCGATGAGACGTTTCTACTTATATTAAATATAGAAACGTTTATATGTTACTCATCTCTCTTGAGGAAATATATCATGCTGTTTACTGAACTCAATGAAGCATGTACTGTTCCTCCACTGGAAAAGATCGCTCAAAGGGGTAACCAGCTGCTTAGAAAACTAGCACAGCTCATTGTAGTTACTGTAAATAAACTATAAGTCTGCTTATTAGCATTCATTTTGGATTTTTGCCAGGTCTACCTAGGTACTGTTTTGTACTTCTGTACAAAAACAAATGTAGCCATTGGCATAAGCTTAGCTTAGTTTTTTTTAAACATGTTGATGTTTTTACTTGACCCTCACATTAAGTTCTTCTGTCAAGCTTATTAAGCCTTCATTTGTCACATATACATTACTGGACTGGACAAATTCTCTGGACTTGCTCAAGGGCCCAGCAATGGCAATGAGCCACCACTGCCCTGGGGCTTACCATGTTTAATGCTTGCATACAACAGATTATTAGCACGACTATGTCATGTTCAGAGAATTTAGAATAAATATTGGATCCAATTGCTCATGCCATCACCTCATGTTGTCGCAGTATTTATACCAGCTCAATGGACGCAATGACAATGTAGTAAGTGCATGAAAAGCTCCCGACAAGAGCATGACGCAATCTGATCAGGCATGGCAATAACTTGGTTTGATCTCATTGGACGTGGTAAGGGTGTGTGTTCACGTGCATCAGAGGAAATTAGTGACAACTTTATAGACGAATTGAGAACCAGACAAGGTCGTTTTTCCCATTTTTGTGTTGGTTGAAGTTTAAACAATTAAACACAGTACAGTACCTTTGCAGTACATCTTTAGCATTTAGCATTGTTCAGCTCAAGCTGTAGAAGCACATTGTGACAAAGGAGCATAAATGGGCAGAACACCAGATCAGTTAGCATCCCTGTCACTTTCCCTTTTACTTCTGCAGCACTCTGCCTTCTGATTCAACTTCACTGATGTAAAAAGCTTCATAAAACTCTTTCTGATCACGTGACAGTCGATGCAAAGAGCAAGAGAGCTGGAGAGCAAAGAAAGGGAGAGGAAGCCAGAGCAAAGAAGTGAGACAGAGATTGAAAGAACAAAAGAGCAAAAGGCAGAGGAGATTAAATTTAAAGGTTCAGAGAGTGTCAGGTTTTACTGCCATGTTGAGGGAAAGTTTCTGATTAAACAAAAAAAAAAAAAGGAGACGAAAAAACGAAAGAAAACAAAGACCTCATGAGATTCTGGGAAGTTCTGCCACGTGAAAAAGAAACTTAATGAGATCAACATCGCCACTAACTCCAGCGTGTTCCTGGAAATTCTGCATTCTGATTGGTGAGGAGGTACAATATGAATAACGTTTCTATGGCAACAGCTCATTCACATGGTTGTGTACAATGGACTCTTCACATCTGTCGTTTTTAAACACTCTGAAGTAAGGAGTCTCCAATATTAGAGGTTAATCTGTAAACTGGTGTTTGCATTTCTGTGTGATTTTATCAGTAAGATAACAAGCTGCATTTGTTAGAGAAAGAGGGAGCTGGTGAGGAACCGACAGTTTATACTGTAGCTGCTGTAGCTGTAACATTTCCAAAAACGTAATAAATGTAATTAACACGATGTCGCTGAATAAGAAACAAAAGCATGTTGGTAATTTGGGTAGGAATTTCTGAACCTGTTGTGGCGATATTAATTTAGCAACGTTACAAAGGTTGGAACACTGTTTGATACTGGGGTGTTTACGAAAGTTAGAATCACTTTGAAGAAGTGACATCAGACCAGCGTTGACTACATAATGCTGCTCGAACTCTGACGCAATGTTATGAATACGGCTTAAAAACCACATTCATTAATAGCATTTATTTTTATCTCTCTACTGAGGTACAGCCATGAAACACTCAGAATGCTGATGCTGGAGGTTTTTGACATTTTTGTTAACTAAGCAGGCGGCGGGAGGGAAGCTGCTGCTGAGGCGGATTTCTGAACTCAGTTTAGAAAAAGTTAAGGGACCCTGGGAGGTCATGGGAGGTCATGGGAGGTCAGATATTCTGTTGTTTAGAGGTTGTTCATACAATGCTAGGGCATCATTTTATAGGACACGTCTTTCCGAATTTTTTAAACTACTTTCTCTTGTTGTTTTTTCAGGTGGACGATGTTACAACTACAGTATAAAACAATGTCATATAATGTTAGGGTTAATGTGGGGCGAAGGTGTTATGGGAACGTCAGTCTAGTAGAATGATATGATATCAATTCTGAGACTAATTTTGGCAGTTTTCATAAGTATTTTTGAACGTTTTGTTATACACCATATATTAATTAATTACA
>QNUK01000686.1:187500-197500 GCA_013621035.1 Clarias magur
CTCTTTATTAATTTCAGAACTGTAGTCCTGATGTTTTAGCTCAGGAACTTTAAAGATTTAATCCAGGAACTCTAGTTTTTGGTCTTTCATCTGTTCCCTGTTGAGGGGTCGCCACAGTGGACCACCTGGTCTGCACACACACCTGGGAACAGGTTTTATGCCAGACGCTCTTCCAGATGCAACCCTCCCATTTCAGCCAGACTCGGGGCCGACACTGCATCCAGTGGCCGGGGTTTGGCCATCGGGTGGGAAGCGAACCAGGACCTTCCACATGGCAGGCGAGAAACCTACTGTACCACTGAGGCACTAATGCACCTAGATCTCTAGTCTAAAGGTTTCATTGAGGAGCTCTAGTCTAAAGAGTTTGGTCCAGGTCATGAACTTTATTCATTTAAACAAAGGAACTTAATCAGTCTAAGAACTTTAGTCTAAAGATTTTAGCTCCGGAACTTTATTCAAGTGTATTGTTTCAGTGTAAGGAACAGGGTGTAGGTGATACGGTGTAGGTAGTAGGGCCGAGGTAACAGCATGTGTGGAACAGGGTTACAAGGAAGAAAGAAGGTTACAGTGGTAATGAGAATGGCTGAGCTGCAGTGACGTTTTAAAACTGCTCGGAATCTATTTATAGCCACACCACACACACACACACACATAGACATACATCTACCTGAGCTCCAGATGGATTGAATGCAAGGCTGGCTGCTGCAGTCTAATCAGATTACACACACACACACACACACACACACACACACACACACACACACACACACACACACACAGATTGATCCAGAAACTGTAGCTCAGTAACTCAGGCCCAGGAGAGATGCCTAAAGAATTTCAACAGCAGCTTGGGTCCAGAAATGTATGTAGAATTCATCCAGGACCTTCAGTTGATGAAACCTGGTGTAGAAACTTCAGTCCAGGAAAACTTTATTAATTTTTGAAATGTCAGCCCAGAAACTTTGGTCCAAGTCTATTTTACAAACTCCGGTCCAGAAACCTCAACACAGGACGCTGAGAACAACCCGATTGCTGAGGTTTAAGCAGAGGAGCTTCAGTCCAGGAACTTTAGTCCTCCGTTTGGTCCTTGATGTTCGGGAGACCTGATAGACTAGCGGCTCAGAGCTCTGTATAAGATGATGTTTGTTCCTATATTTCTTGCTCTTTAAAAGGAAGCTCTGTGTATAAACAGAATTTTCTCAAATTAGCGCTGACGCCTGGCCTTTGTTCATTTGAAATCCAGCGTTTTCGAGATCAGAGACACAAACTACACACACTGTCACTGTCCAATTATTCACAGTCCACTCTGTCTTCTTTTCTTTGTTTTTTTGTTCTTTAATCTACTCTTTTCCCCTCTCTCCATTATCTCACTCCAGTGCTCTCTCTCTCTCTCTCTCTCTCTCTGTGCTTTAATTGGGGGACAGCGGGTTCTGTCGCTTCTGAACTGTCCACCTCAGAGCTAAAACAGTATCTGGGTTAGAGAGGAGGAGTGGAAGGGAGAGAGAGATGCGGAGAGAGGTGAAGAGAGACGTGGCACAGAAAATATCACACTTTTAAAAAATACTTCAAAACATATATATAAAGAGAGAGAGAGTTTACTATAATTATAATATATATAATAAAATAATGTTTTCACTGTTGCATCTGTTATTGTTTCTAAGGCAAAAATTATGCAAAACATTTTCTTGTTAAACACTGAATGTGACATTTTCAATTCCTGTGTGGGTCTGAAATCGCTAGGGACAGTGCGCTGGAAATTTTACACTACCCACTTTAGTCCTGACAATTTAGTAATAAATAAATAAATAAAGCAATCGATAAGATAAACCCTAAGCTACAGAATATACTTAAGAAAAACCTAAATATTAAGACATTTAGCCCATAAACTTCAGTCTAAAAATGAAAGGCTACGACATTCAGTTTAGAAGTTTTATTCTGCAAATATGAAAATGTTTTCCTGTGCACTATGCAATCTAAAATCTACAGAGAATTCCTAGAAAAGCTGAGAAGTAGAGGAGCAGGAATGCAGATCCCTGAGCAAAACGGAGAAAACGGCTCAGTTGGAGATCATGAGGTTCCTGAGAGATCGAGGTTTTGTTAAAAGTGTTGTGGGTGTGGATGCAAAATTAAAGGAGATTCAGCGAGAGTGGAGGCAGTGTTTCACCGAGTGTCTCTTGCCTCACTGTAGAACCTCAATTATTTTCAATGGAGCGAATGCAGAGCGGGTTTTAGAAGAGGTTTAGAATGGGGTTACCTATTTTTAATCCACTTGATTTTTTCCACAAATTTGGCGAGAGTTTTGTGGTGGTGGTGCGTCCCACCCTGTCCTGACGCCAAGTCCTGAATCAGAAAAAGCAGGAACTTTGGGCTAAGTAAGTCCAACAACCTCTACTAATATTATATCCTACAAATTTGCTGCAAGAAAAGTTAGCCTACAAGCTTCAGTCTGGAAATCTTAGCTTACAAACTTTAGGCGAAATGGTTTAGCATATGAATTACAATTTAAAAAATTTAGACCACAAATTTGAATCATGTTTCTTTCTTTCTTTCTTTCTTTCTTTTTTTGTGTCTGGGTGTGATCTTTGTCAGGAATAACCCCTATAGAGCACCTCAGCCATGTGCAGAGACACTCACAAGTCAGGTAATTGTAACTCATGGATTTCAACATAGAATTTTTTATATATATATAAATATTTGTGTAGCCAAAAACTGAAAGGATTGTAACTACAAATTTTAATCTAGTAACCCTCAAACTCCAGTCAAAGACCTTTTTTTTTTTTTTTATTAGTGTCTTCCAAGATTTGATCCTATCCTTTATTCAGGGACTTTGATTTTAAAAAATGTAGTCTAGAATTTTACCATACACACTTTAGTGTATAAATTTTTAACTATACTGTAAGTTACATTTATTCAAGATAATTTGCATAATTAGGATAATTTAGACTACAGATTTTAGTTCAGAAATCAAGAAATTTTAGCCACCAAAATTTTGTTTTAAAAAAAAAATCTATAAACTGATAAAGTCAATGGACTTTGGAAATATTTTGTCTAGAAAATATTAGCCTTTCTCCAGGAGTTTTATCCCCTTTAATGTAGAAATTTTAGGGTGCAAACTTGATCCTAGGGACTTCAGCCTATACATTTTAGCGTACAAATTTCAGCCTAGAACATTTAAATCAGCCATTTTAGCCTATCAACTTTAGTCTGGGGCTAAGAAAGGAAAGGAAAGAGAAATAGAGAGAAAGGATAAATAAGTAGGAAAAATCACACAACAGAGGAAATGTGTACAAAGATGCAGAAATGATATCATGGGAGCTGAGTGAAATTCGATCAGATCTTCTGGAGTGGTGACCTCACTGTGGTCCGAAACGGGCAAGTCAGACTTAACACGTCAAATCCTACACAGTCGTGTTCCTAGGTGTCAAAACTTGTTGGATTTATGCATCGACTGTTACCATAGAAACAGACAGCCTGGCATGGGGCCAAATTGTAAAACCTTCAGCTAAAAATCCACAGCGTGATGCTGTTAGAGTGAGAGGCCTGAGTGATGTGAGCTGAAGCTGATTGAGTTCTACCACCCTGGAGATAATTACTGCTCAACTATAGGACGTCCTGATTTTATTAATGAACTGCACATCACTTGTGAGCTTTTTGTATCAATTTATGGTTATATTTAATGCTATGGAACATTTACAGAAACGGGTTTAAACCAGCCTCTCTTTGATCTCTATCAAGAAGTTTTTTTCTTTTTTTTAAGCAGCTTGTCATGTTACAGATGTGACACAAAATGAATCTCCTGACCAATCAGATTCCAGGATGCAGCAGCACTGTGGTATAACCATCACTCAGCCTCTATTATATCCACTTAATGCAGGTCTAAAAGAGAAAAAAAATTAACTCGCAATGTTTGGAGAGAAAAACCCTAAAATGCACATTAATAAAGCGGCCATCATCACTAATAAATGTATCAGTCCAAAAAAAATAAGGCTTCACTGTTATCATAATAAGCCTGTAATTTCACTCATAATTGCACTCCATTAAATCCAGCCTCTCTGACCGTTCTTATCGTTTTATTTCCATTTTTTTTTTCTTCATTTCTTTTCAGCTGCATTTTTTTTTCTTCCCCCATCACCCCTGTATACTGCAGTACGGCTGGTCATTATTCACAGCTCTGTGGCCGACTTCACATGGCACAGAACGCTGGAAATGGGACATGCATGAATATCCACAGCGCACACACACACACACACACACACACACACACACACACACACACACACACACACACACACGCACACACACGCACAGAGCAGTAAAATAAACCACGGGCCCTTATGTAAGTTTAATTACAGAGCCCGAACTAGCCTGGGGATTGCTTCTTCTACAGTAATTAAACCACACATACGGAGCTCAAATGCTTCCTTTTGCTTCTCCTAATCTTTTTATTTTAATTTTTTTTACTAAATCAACTGTACCGTACATATCATGTATCAGATATAGCACACTGTACTCCACACCCAGAGGGGAAACTAGCACGTATTTTTTCATTTAATTTCACTTCATTTGTATTATCTGTTGCTGTTTTTTTGCCTCAGACAAAAGGAGAACACAATGAAATGATTTCATCATAAGGACAAGAGACGACTCGACGTGTGCTCGCAAAGAAACGGCGAGGAGGTTTTGTAAATAAAGTTACATTTACATTAGCAATTTGCATATTAGATGAGCGTATGGTAATTATAACTCCATTTGCATAATGCTAGCTGAGGGATATTGTTTATCTGAAAGTCAGCATGATGTGTTAAATAAAGTCATATTTCCTTTATTATTCTTGGGGTTAATAAACTGTTATTATCCCTGCTCCAGATTTTAAGCACTGCCGGTCCTGTACCGGCCCCTTCACTGCTCCACTTTCCTTATATGGCAAGCACTTCCTGCTCTTGTCTTGTGTTACTATGGCACGTTAATACTCACACCTGTTAGTTCGTGAATTTACACTTCCTTGTGTGTGTGTGTTTTTTTTTAAGTACTGAATCTGTTTTCTTTAGTCGTCTCTGGGGTTTTGACCCCAAACCACATGCCTATATCATCCTACTATATAAGGAAACACCTTCCCCTGTACCATGGTATTTTTTATAGTACTACTTACTGGTTCTTATTTGCTGATATGGTACATGTATCTCACTATGGTCCATGGTTCCACCATGCCACATGGACTATGGAGCACATAACAGGATACTGTCAAAGAAATATGCTATACATGCTATGTTACTGCCTGTACTACACCACACCAGTAGTATGCACTAGTATGATAGAAACATCCAATAAGTACCACAGTCTTATGATACACATCATAGCGCTACCACAGTACCCACTGAAGTGCCATAATACCCACCCTGGTACTCTATAAAGTGTAATGGTGCCTACCATGGTAATGCCTGAAGTAGCACAGTAACACTGTAGTATATTATGGTATACGGAGTATGGTGTAGTTTACCATAGTATACTACAATAGTAAACATTTTGCTGGTTTGCTGGTTTGGTTATTATTATTATTATTATTATTATTATTATTACAGTGGAACCTCGGATTGCAAGTAACTCGGTTTACGAGTGTTCCGCAAGATGAGCAAAGATTTTTTTTTTTGACTTGAAAAACGAGCATGTCTTGGTTTACGAGTGCCGAGATTTTTGACACCGACACACACACTCTCACCTTTACACCCCCCCTCCCCGGCTTCACACAGACACACACTCTGCTCTACACAGAAACTCTGCTCTGTCGCAATTCTTTTCAATGGTAAGGTGCTGGTTCATTTTTAAAAAAAGTTTTTTTTTTTACTTTACAGCAATGATTCCAATAGTCTGTGCTCATGCAAGTGTCATTATAGAGATTTCTTTGTTTCCTGTTAAAACAGTGTTTCCGTTGTGTGTATTTGCTGTGAAACTGAAAAAGCGAGGTGGGGGGAGGGAGAAGGAGTTTTACTGTGTAAGTGAGGGAAGGGGATAATTCCACACACACACTCACACACACTCACAGCGCCTGAGCGCACAAACAGAAACACTTATCTGTTGGGATTTATTTTAACTTTTTTTTTTTAAGATAAAGTGCAGGTTAATTTGTTTTATTTTTACTTTATATATTGTATTAATTATTTTTCTGTATGAATTTTTTTGTGCTGTGGAATGAATTATTTGAGTTTTCATTATTTCTTATGGGAAGATTTGATTTGGTTTACAAGTGTTTTGGAATATGAGCCGCTTCTGGAACAAATTCTGCTTGTAATCGAAGGATCCACTATATTATTATTATTATTATTATTATTATTTATCACTGAACTCACCTCGGATGTTTTGCCTCATGTAGCTGCATTGCATTCTGGGAAATCATTTGCACCATGTCTACACAGGCCTGATGGAAGTCCCTTAAAGGAGGAGTAAGCAGTTCTAAAGGAACATTGTTGATATTTGAACTCTATAATCAATCACATCCCTCTCACTTCAGTGCTCCTTCAATGCATGGACAGCAATGCCCAGGCTGCAGCCCTAACTCCACCTCCACCACCACCACTACCCCCCCCCCCCCATCCTGTGCACCTCATGTTATTGATTTGCTGTATTTGAATAGTGTTGTGTGGCACAGTCCGCAACACTTCATTAGTTTCTCCTTTACAGAGTTTAGAAATGCCAGTTTTTGTTTTTTTTAGTCCACACACAGAACAGACATCCAGCAGACCAGGAAGGGATATTTGACAAACAGTGTATTGGATTAGAATCACTGACTGTTGTCTTCTAGTAAACACTGGGCTCATAATGTCCACCAAAGCACCACACAATGGGAGTTCAGAGAATTGAAAGTAAACAATAAATGAAGGTGTAATACAGTACGTTTACACATTAGACTTCAGGCATGGTACGGTGATGAGACTCTCAGCCACAGTAAAACATTCGAACGGTGCGAACGTTCCTGTGAACATTTGGCGAGTGGAACGCCTGATCCGACTTGCAGAAAAAAGAGACGCATCTGTCTGTGTGAACTGTACACACACTCGTTCACCAACACCACTTGCACATTACAGGACCTCGGCTGGAAGTTATCGCCGGGTCCTGACCTCGCTCCAAGACATTTCCACATGGAGTTCCTGGGAGGACGTGAAGCAGGCAGTCTGAGAAAACCTTCTACCATGAAGGTATCCAAGCGCTAGTGAAACACTGGGATAAGTGCATTAGTGTAGCAGGGGATTATATAGAGAAATAAAGGGTGTGTTTACTCTCAGAACTGCTTTGACCTGAACGCCCTTCCTACATTCTAACAGGAACCGGCAGGTTAACCTGAGAATCACTAAATGCATTAGAAATCTTTCAGTATGTACATATTGAATGTGTTTAAGCATGGTGGCTTACTTTAAATGGGGTCTAATGGTGTAAAACACTCTAGTTCTTTCCACTAACAGCAGAAACGACAAAGCCCTGAACGTATCACCTCAAGCACCTTCACTGGCTACTGGAGAGTTTTTTTTTTTTTTTTTCAATGCAATTTGCTTAACTGAGAGGAAGTCTTGGTCAAACAGTGGTACCTTGGTGCTGTGTGATGATTCCAGTCCTGAATGAAAAATACTTACAATTAACACACCTGATCAAAGGTGGCTTCAGTCATAGTCGTGTTATTGTCGGCCGCATTGAGTGAATCCTGTGAACACTCTCTCCTGTGGCATCCTGCCCCGAAAAAACAATTAATCCTCAATATGGATTCCTCTTCCGCTCTGATATCAGCGCTGTAATAACCCATTCCCTCAACAATGGCATTAGATTAATGCTTGAAAAAAGAAGTGCCATTGGATTGCGCTCTGTCTTGACGGTGGGTTTGTTTACCTCCGCTTTTAATCAGCACTTCAATCTGTTCCTCTCAGACACCCAGAGAGAGATGAGTAGTGAATATCAGATGAACGACATCACTGTGCCTCCAGTTACCTGCAGGCTGGACTGTTAATCACAGGCTCACAGGAAACCGCTGTATTAATGAGTGTGTGTGTCAGTGTGTGTGTGAGAGAGGGAGAGAGAGAGAGAGAGAGAGAGACATCACCTCTAATCTTCTCTGATCATGGACGCTCAGATCAGATACTTATTGAGAATGAAATAACCAGACAATTCACCCAGTCACTCGGCTTCAATCTGCTACGATTTAGTGCTTTTCTCAATAAAACACATCCAGTTTAACCTCATTAACTCCGTGTTAATTACTCAAATTTGAAAAGGACCGACACTTCAAGTAGAAAACCCATTTCCTACATCATTATTCAGTGTGCAGTTTAGAGTGTGTTGGTCGGGTTGTTTAACGCAGATGTCAGTTGAGTTTATATTATTGATTATTGTATTATAGTGTGTTTCTGAATTCAGTCTTGGTTATAAGTACAATATATAGACAAAAGTATTTGTCCAAACCTGTTAATTATTGAATTCAGGTGTTTCAATCAACCAGGCTCCTTATGAAGGACAATCTTAATTCTCCAGCATACCAAGACATCTTGGACAATGCTACACTTCGCACTTTGTGGCGACAGTTTGGTGAAGGCCCTTTTCCATTCCAACATGACTTTGCCTTGCACAAAGCAAGGACTATAAGGACATGGTTCGATGAGTTTGACCTCAACCCCATCGAGCACCTTTGGGATGAACTGGAACGGAGATCGCGAGCCAGGCCTTCTCGTCCAACATCAGTGTCTGAACTCATAAACGCTCTACAGAATGAATGGACATGAATTCCCACAGAAACACTCCGACATCTCGTGGACGGCCTTCCAGGAAGAGTGGAGACCGACTCCATACTGAAGTGTGTGAATTTGGATACAATGTCACTTCAGGTTTGGCCATATACTTTTGTCCATATGGTGTATTATAAAAAGTCTCAGTTTCCATTATGTCTGATGGAACGTCACAGCTCTACCACGTCATCATGTTTCTCCTACTTTGATGAAGCATCCAGAACTTTCGAGTGAGTCAACAGCTTCAGACTTGTGCTGAGAGGGTTCGTCTTTGTTCCTTGCCATGAGGAAGTGTGTATGTGTGTATGTGTGTGTGTTTTCGTTTTTCACTCCTTCTCGTCTCCCTTGAGGACACTTGCAGTAATTAGACGGCTCTTAAAGCCCTCGTCCAGCGTAATTAAACAAGACCAGGAGTGTAAGGAAACAGATCAGTTGTCTCCTCCTGCTTCCTCCTCTACCCCGTCTTCCTCCTTCTTTTTAATGACGTGGACACTTGATATTATTTCATTCACCGTTATTTAGAAGAGGAAGGTACTGACCTCCCATTGAAGAAAAGTGAATTAAATAATAATCACCTGATTTATATCAGAGTGGGCAGAGAGAGACAAAACGGGATTTTGTCCGTCTATCTATCCATCCACCATTTTCGACATCTACTAGTATAATATCTTCAGTTTCTTCTCATCCATTCATTCCATCCATCCATCATCCTCTTACTTCACTAAATTTTATCTTCCTTTTCTTCTTCTTCTGCTTTCTCACCCACCCATCCATCCTTCAATCTATAAAACGTTTCCTTCCATTATCCTCTTCATCTGCTCTATCATATTGTATTGCATTGTATTCTTTCCATCCATCCATCCATCCATCCATCCAAACTTTTCATCCACTCCACTATATCTTCAATTTTCTCATCAATCCATCCATCCATCCATTCCTGTTGTCATGTACTAGTACAATCTCATCTGTTTCTTCTCTATTTATTCCATCCATCCATCCTTCATCCAAGTTGATCTTTCGTTCCTTCCTCCATTTATCTACCCATCTATCAAACTATTCCTTCTATTATCCTCTGTATCTGCCCTATCTATTTAATTTTTCCATCCATCCATCCATCCAAACTTTTCTTTCATTCCACTACATCCTCATTTTTTATTTTGTCATTTAGTGGTACACACTCCTCTGTTTCTTCTTCTCTATTCATTCCCTTCATCCATCCTTTCATCCTCATTATTTAC
>QNUK01000686.1:202500-212500 GCA_013621035.1 Clarias magur
AAGTTGGCAAAACTCAAAACATTTGAGGTAATCAGTTACACCAAATTCTTTAAGTAATGATGTTTCCATTTTTATGTAAACAGAACTATCAGTTTTTGAGTTTGTTGTGCTCATTCATATTAATCATCCTTTACTTGCATTCTTGAGTCGCCCAACTCATACTATTTAATAGCAATTATCTTTTTTTTAGTTGTTGCAAATCAAATAAATTGTGGTTGGTCTTTCGGCTGCTCTCAGCAATGGGTCGCCACAGCAGGCGATCCGGGCCACACACAAGCTTGGCATATGTTTTACACCAGATGCCCTTCCTGACACAACCCTCTTATTTTATCCGAGCTTGGGACAGACACTTCATCCAGTTGTTGGGACTCGAACCCGGGTCTTTCACATATCAGGAGAAACACCTTCTGTACCACTGAGCCTCCAGTGCCCTGTTGCCGTCATACACAAAATCACTAGTCTGAAAGATTTTAAGTTGGTGGAACTTTAAGGTGACAGTTACTGTTACTTAAGTACTTACAGTTACATAAAATATCAAATTTGTTCAGCTAACTTGAACAGCAGTGTCATTTCTACAAACTCAAACACCAAAAAGTTCTAAATACTCATCAAGGTCTATTAATTTGAACTCATTTAATTATTGTAAGTATTTAAGTACTCAATTTGTTTAATTACTTTGAGCATTAGGGTTTACAGTGTACTGATGTACTGGTGAATGAATTAAAAAAGGATGGATGGATGAAAGGATGAGTGGATGGATTGGTGGATAAATAAAGTAAAGGATGGTTGGATGAATAGATGGAAGAAGGAAACAGTGGAACAGAACTTGACACTAAACACTGTGATCCATCAGTAAATAAACTCAATTTGCAGCATAACATTGCACCCAGCTCATGACCCCCAGCAGTACTGGGGTGAAAGGTCAAGCAGTAAAAGGTCAGAGTGCATATGGTCAAGAAGTGAAGGCTCACTCACATGGAATGGTGCGGAGGTAGAGGTTGTCCCGGATGATCTGCTGAAGTTCGTGGTCTAGAGAGCCTTTCTGAAAGCGTAGGCTGAGATAGAGCCTGAGATCTTTATCTACAGCTCCTCCTGAAACACACACACACACACACACACACACCAGGCAAGTGAAGTGAGTTAGAACTTGTCCTTATCTCATCCGTACACACACATTACACACTCAGTGTACATTCATTATGTTGCTTAGTGTTTATAAATAAATAATGGCAGAGTAGATAAAAGGAGCGAGGGATAAAAGAATGTAAGGATAGAGATACAGGAAGAGAGTGGGGATGAAGTGATCGAAACGTTGTTGACATAGGAGAGGTGAATGATGGGATGAATAGATGGGTAAAAGCAGGAAATGTAGTTTTAGAAAGTTGGACAAATGGATGGATGGAGAAAGAGTGGAGAGATTGATGGGGAAGATAGAACATCCTGTAAGTATCAGATCTGATAATGAGAGAAGTTCTAAGGAGGAAGGAAAGAGATACCGGGAGTAAATAAGGAGAATAAACAAGAAAGTGTTCCAATGGACAGTGAATATGTGCCACATGTGTGAGAGAGGGCTTCAGGGATAAACCTACTGCTGTGATGGTTTCTAACCTGTAACATGGACAGGACGGGCAAGAGAGACAGAGAACAAGCGAGAGAGACTGTCAGAGATGGAAAGGAAATTAAACAGACAGAGAAAGAGGGAGACAAAGAGAGAGACATATGAATAGAGAAAGACAGCGGCACAGAGAGAGAGAGACAGGGAGAGACATAAAAACAGAGACCTTTTTCAAGAAAAATAGAGACAGAGAGATGAAAATAGATAAGACCAGAGAGACTCATAGAGAGACAGATGTAAATTAGACATTGAGAAAGCTGTGTTGTGGTGCTGGTATGCTGGTCACTTTACTGATGATGGTCCACAGCATACCAGCATATATTTTGCATTATAGTGCCGTGATACTATGCTGTTCACCAGCCCATCTAATGTTGGTATGGTATAAAATCCAGAATACATGGAAGATTGTCATCCAATATGTAAAATATCAAACAGAATCAGTATAAAATCAGCTTTATTGGCCAACACAAACAATATTAACATTGTGTAATATGTAACAATATATACAATATGCACATTTGTAACAATATGATAATTTAACAATGAACAGCAAATACGTTTTGATAAAAAAATAATAACAAAAACAAAACATGAGACCAACCTCTCAGGAACACACAGTTACTTTCACACCACAGGAGTATAAATGAGTGAGCTTGGCCCTCACTCTTTATTTAGGGGTCTGCAGGTTTATGGGCCCTGAAGTAGTTCTGACATGTCCTGACATTTGTGTATTTTTCTTATTATTTTTCTTGCATTATGAAGAAAGGGTGTTAGGTTTGTAAAAGCACAGTCGTACATCTTTGTGCTTCTCTCGAAAAGCAGTTCTTGTTTAACTCAATACACAAGTGAACATGGCATACCTGGCATTTCCATGGTGTTTATGGCTGCTTACTATAAACTGATTTGCAATTCACACAGACCATGTGATCAGCAGTGGTAACATTCCTGGCATCTGAGGTCAGTCCATGTGCTGGTTGTGTGCAGTCACAGGTGAAGCCTTATCGTGTGGTCAACCGCTTAAAAAAAATACAAGAGATCCGTCCAGAATCCAGACCCCAGTCGTGGTCGAGGTTCCCATGACATAGTGATGGTCCCGCTGTATCTTGCCTGCTTGTTTGCATTTGGTCTCTATAAAACAGGTGGCTGATCATTTTCATGGTCACAACGGTTTATAAAAAAGGAAAAAGAAACATAAGCATGATGATAATAAAATTACTGTCAATAATCATCAATAACTATTTGCATGCATAAAGACAACACAAACTTTGGCAATGTTATACACGATTTCTACTTTTTGCATTACGATTTACATTTACACCTTAATATCACAAACATCTGTAAGCTACATAAGGCAGTATTTTAGGCACCGGGAGCTAAAGTGTTTGTGCTAAATAACATTATAGATAGCAGTGTCATAAGCTAACCAAAAACTGAACCACATAGCTACTATAACATGAAGCTATCCAAAACGGGGTGAATATATTATAAACATTTACACCACAGCGGATACTGACAACAAACTGACATACTGTAAGGCATTAGCTTAGCCACCGTGAGCTAACCTGTTTGTGCTAAGCTACATAAGGCAGCATGTGAGCATGATTTAGCAGCGTGATCTACATGCTAACCAAACCATGTAAGTGACATTAAATGACACTGTTTCACATAAACTGGCAAAAGCTTGTGAGAAAATGAGGAAAAATAAATTAATATTAGTTTTATATTATCAGAATAAGGATTATATTAGATTTAAAAACTTACCCATGCTAACAGCTTGCTGGATTCTCCTCCTTCGCTCTCTGTTGGAGTTTCCGTGTTGTTCTGAGGTAAATCTAAACTCCGCCCACTTTCCAGAACATTCTGTAGAGCTTCAGAAACCTGTACAGCCTAACATCTTCCACACGCGCAGGAAAATGATCGGATCTACTGTGTGTGTGTGTGTGTGTGTGTGTGTGTTTGGGGGCGTGGCCTTTCTCAGGTCATTATCAGTGAATGAAGTGTGGCAGAAAGACTGTCTCTCTCCTTAGATTCATATGGATTACATAAACTGAGAACATTTATTTTTGTTTAAGCTCGCTATATTTAAAAGTAGACACTTTAAGCTTTCTATAGATATAAATGTATAGATATATAGATATGTGGATATGTGTGTGTTCATTTTAGTTCATTTTAGTGATGCGTTTCATAAAGATTTTCTGGGAGACTGAGACGGCAGAAAGCGAACCCTGTTTATTTTCTTTATTTTACAAAAGCACAATGTTTTATTGATATGTGAGTGTACATTAGCAAATAATGATACATCACACGTATGTGTATAATTAAAAATGATGGAAAATTTTAAGTTATTTTGACGGTTACCATTTACCAAAAAAGCAAGTGGTCCCACCGCCGGAACAGCTGACCCCATGGTGCTGGTGCTGGTATACTGGTATACTGGTAACCCTGCTGGTATAATTGCTGGTCAGTTTCAAGTGATTTCCATTGATTACTTTTTTTTAAGTGCATTTATATAAAAGGTTTGTGTTGTGTTTTTAGACAACCCACAGATATTTAATAAATGTAAAATAATGTATTTACATCTTTTTGGTAAATGGATTATTTTTATCTCTTGTATGTAAATCCATTTACAAATAACACTACACAGTCCATGTATTTACATCACACACTATTTTCAGTAATAGCTATTAAAAAACAAGATAATGAGCTAAAATGGTAACCAATTTTAACTACCAAAACCTTGCTGGTGGCCCAGCATATAAATCATGCTGGCCTATGCTGGACTTCCATCAGTTATGCTGGTTCACCAGCTAAACCAGCATCAGACCAACACTAACCAGTATTAACCAGCATAGACCAGCATATAAATCATGCTGGTCTATGCTGGATTTTTCAGCAGTGCCCAAATACAACCTCAAATACACACCAACACACATCCCAAACACCCCCCAAACACAACCCCAAACAAACACCCCAAATACCCCAAACACAACACCATACACACAACAAACATACACCCCAAACACACCCTGAACACACACCAAACACACACCAACACACACCCCAAATACCCCCCCACACACAACACCATACACACACCAAACACAACACCAAACATACACCCCAAACACACCCTGAACACACGCCAAACACACACCAAACGAACACCCCAAATACCCCAAACACCCCCCAAACACAACACCATACACACACCAAACACAACACCAAACATACACCCCAAACACAACACCAAACAAACACCCCAAACACAACACCAAACAAACACCCCAAACACACCCTGAACACACCCTGAACAAACACACCAAACCACACCCCCAAACACACACCAAACACAACACCATACACACAACAAACACAACCCCATCAAACACCCCAAATACCCCAAACACCCCCCCAAACATAACACCATACACACACCAAACAAACACCCCAAACACACCCTGAACACACACACCAAACCACACCCCCAAACACAACATCAAACACCCCCCTCAAACACAACATCAAACACAACACCATAAACACACCAAATACAACACCAAACGCATCCTGAACACACACCAAACACCCCTCCCCCAAACACACCCCAAACACATCCAACATACACCCCAAAATACATAAACATAATCAAATCCAGACTGAACAGATCTGAAACAAACTTAAAGACTCAACACTGAACACAGAAAAATCCAATCAGCTGATGATCTGTAGAACAAACGCCTGACAGAGAGACTCGAGCGATGGATCACAGGTTAGAAACTGAAAGAGGAAGACACACCATGACGTCTCAACCCCCGGAGCAGAGACTGTGTACACTCTGTGAGTTACAGGAGGTAGAGACTGAGACACGCTGCAGACTGATCTGTCCAAAACACCACCAGATCAGACAGGAGCGTCTCTGTAAATTCACAGCCATCGTCCCCAACGTCTCCTCTCTGAGCACCGAGCAGCAACTCCGCTGTGTTTTAGGGGAACATGGGGGAACATGCTCGGCTCCAGCTACATTGATATTCACTCTTCACCTCTAATCTAATCTACTCTAATCTAATCTACTCTACTCTAATCTAATCTACTTGAACACTACATATTTGACTACTTCTATTACTATGATATTTAAATCAATTAATCAATACTGCACCTTTCTATACTACATCTGTCTATTTATGTTTTTATTACTATCATTGTTATTATTCTTTAAAAAAAATATTTATAGATTCAATTCACACACACACACACACACACACACACACACACACACACACACACACACACACACACACACACTCTTCCAAATGTCCAAAATGAGTACAGATGGGCTCTGCATGAATAAAGAGAATCAGCTGCTTCTGGAATAACCTACTTTTTTTGAAAATCCATTTACTCTCTCTCTCTCTCTCTCTCTCTCTCTCACACACACACACACACACACACACACACACACACACACACACACACACACACACACACACCTCAACGTGCTCCCTTGCATATCAATGAAACACACTTTGGTCATGAACGTGTCATAATGATCTGCAATGTGAACACAACCTCCATTTCAGCAAACAAAAAAAGGTCTCTTTACACACACACACACACACACGCGCACACACACGCACGCACGCATGCGGAGGACTTACAGGACACAGCAGTGAGACGGCTCTCCTCCACAGCTGGACATTGCAGATGATGCGCGTCTGCTTGTGTGTGTGAGTACGTGTGTGCGTGTGTGTGTGTGTGTGTGTGTGTGGGTATGTGTGTAGAGTGCGTAAGAGAGAGAGAGAGAGAGAGAGAGAGAGAGAGTGTGTGTGTGTAGCATGTGTAAGAGAGTGTGTGTGTATGCAGAGTCACAGTGAGCAGGTTCCTAGGGCAGTTTTAAATCTGTTCTGTAGTGCAAAGCTACATACACACACACACACACACACACACACACACACACACACACACACACCATTTAAGCATGCCTGAATTCTCACACAGACGGAGACGGAGAGACAGACAGAGCGATTCAGCACTGAACAGGAGAGGAACTCTCTCTCTCTCTGTCCGTCTCTCTGTCTCTCTCTGTCTGTCTCTCTCTGTCCGTCTCTCTCTGTCCGTCTCTCTGTCCGTCTCTCTGTCCGTCTCTCTGTGTCTCTGGTCAGAGGATGCTGGTATCAGGTCCTGTAGCTCCCCCTATGTCCAGATGGAGGAAGTACAACGCAGCTGAGACAAGACCGCGCTCTAACTCTGGTGTGATGTCAGAAGCAGACGTGAGGCTCTTTAGCGACACTGTCTCATGTTTCTGCTGTAAACTTTTCTAATAAGGTTAGCCAGCTATGTTGGATCTACGGAAACCCGCGGAGACTACTGTGAACAAACTGCTACGTCATGTATCGCTTATTGCTACGTCACATGATGGCCAGGAGGTAACAAGTGCCGAGGTAGTGACAGTTACTTCTCTCTGTAAGGATCCTACAAGTTATTATATAGTAAGTAATCGTCTACATCCGCGTCCTCACCGCACCAAAGCATCACCTTCACCCGCCAGAAGCTATGCAGAAGCTAAAGACATCAGAGATAGTCAGAGTCACAGCTGGACACGATTTGGAAAGTAGTAAGCAGGGCTGAAGCGGGCGTACTGATATCCGAAAAAGCCACCGAACGTGAGCGAGCAAAGTGACGGCGCAAACCAAGGCAGCTAACATTAGCTCAGTTGATGCTAATTGAATCTTGACGTGTCACTTTCACGAGTCAGATTCAGATGAACATCAGCCGAAACACTGAGATGCTGAATTCTCCCTGAAATACTAAAACAGCTGGTGTTGATTGACAGCGCTGAGTGCTGTTGATGTTTTCAGTCAGTACCGTTACATTAGCGATATCATTAAGCTATCAGCTTGTTAGCGAAGACAGCCGTAGCTCAAAAGGTACAGGGCTTGTGTTTGCTCAAAGTAGCCTTTTCATGGTAAAAATGATTCTCATTTTAAATACCTGTTACGTTATTAGGCGTATCTTAAAGGAAAGGCAAGTCAGACAATGACGCATAATCGCCAGCAGGTGGCGAAATTCCAAATGCAGAAATATAATGAAGTAAAAGTACAGATGTTTGGAGCAGAGTAAAAGTCAAAAGTATCCTCTAATAAAACTCATTAAATACAGTAAAAAAAAGTAAATGCACTCAGTTACTTCCCACCTCTGATCATGCTACTAGCAGGAGGACTCATCGCTAATATGGGCGTGACAAGGGGCGGAGCTACAGCCTTGCTCTGGCTCCAATTTTTCCGAAATGTTGACTTATATTCTGAGCCAAAACTTAAAAAAAAAATTTTAATCAGCACTATAGGACCTAAAAGTGCCACTCAGGAAAAAAAAAAAAAAAAGAAAAAGCGTGAGCACTGTCCTCGAATCTGATTGGTCAGGAGCTGTATAAGAGCACGACACACACACATGAAGTCCAGTTGTGACGTGAAACCCAGGTTTGTACTGTATAAAGGTGTCATTCTGTTACGTTTTCATTTCTGGAATTTTAATTATTCATTTATTTATTTGTGATTTTACTGTAGTGTCAGAGCTTTGTATTAGTCATAAAGGTGTGTGTGTGTGTGTGTGTGTGTGTGTGTGTGTGTGTGTGTGTGTGTGTGAAAGAGAGAGAGAGAGAGATGAGAATGATGATAGGAGTCAGAGTATGAGCGCCTGAGAGACTCAACGTGAGACACCGCGTGGGACACAACGTACACACACCCTGAATATCCCTGACTCTGACTAACTACAATTTGACATCACTAATGTGCAGAAAATTACCTGATCCTCGTTGTTATTGTTGTTACATTACATTGTTGTGTTCAGTGAACAGGACAGTAGACCACTGCTGCATTGTCCAGGTCACATGGTCTTGTGCCCACGTTCACGGTGGTGTCTCAGTGTCAGTGGAGTCGCCTGCAACAGTTGTGTGGCATTCAAGCCAAAGCGGTGGAGTCGCTTGCGAATGGTTTGTCTGAAGCCCTAGTAGGTTCTGAGGTACTGGTCATGGTTGCGGTCTGTCACTCGTGTGTCTCCGCTCCTGAGTCTGTCGTTTTGTTCTGCCAGTAGTTCTGTGTCTTGATGCAAGTCTGCTGATGACACTTTGAGACACATCAAGTTTACGAGCAACATCTGACTCCCTGCCGCCGACCCGAAGGCGCGCCATGGCCAGGTGGCGCTGCTCGTCTGTTAAGTGGCGTCGTGTGTTCATGGCTGTTGAATGATGAAGTTGGAATGACTTGCTGACAATACCAGCTTTTTATACCCACAGAATGTTGAAATTGACGCCACATTGAAAAGGCTTGTCTTTTGGTATTGGCCCCAATATAAGGCACACCTGTATGTATGTCCATCCACTGAGTCTCTCACAACATCCCGAACTTACTGTGAGTAGTGTATTTATATATAAGATTGGTGTTATTTTTTATGTAATCAATGTTTTATAAATACTTTAGCACTAATGTCATTTTGTTGTTGTTAACATTCATGCCCTTCTGAACTGAACTGAACTGAGGGGCCCCCCAGTGTCCGGACCCTGTAATAATCCACTACAGGGGGGTAGCTGTGACTCCGCCTCCCACTGTGCCACATCACACCTCTCATGTATTGCTTCTTTTTTTTTTTTTTTTTTTAATCTTTTTCAATTTCATTTCCATTTTTATTTTCTCCTACACCTTGTGCATATACAGCAGCTCTGTTTCATTTACCAGCTGTGCTCCTGGTTCATTCCCTCTCTTCCCTTATAGTTTATTCTCTCTCTCTGTCCCTCTCTCTCCCTCTCTCTCTCCCTCTGTCTCTCTCCTGGCTAATCAACAAATCAATACTCCTTCCTTCTTTCGTGTTGAAGTGTGTTTTATCTGCGCGCACATCGAGCTGCACAAATCCGTTACATCTATGAAGAGTTTATCAATACTGCCTCCCCAATACTGTTCCTATCAGTAGGAGGTTCCCGAAATAGACGGCCTGTTGAACAGAGAGGAATTACTGCTCCAGGTGACGTCTGTCTCAATCAGGGCTGAGCTGTCTCACTCTACAACAGTCCCAGTCATAATAGGACTCAATCTGTCTCATAGTGTACGATCTCGTCCAGACAGATAGACAGACAGCCAGACACAGACAGACAGTGATACTCCAGGACAGACAGACAGACAGACAGACAGTGAAACTCCAGGACAGACAGACAGACAGACAGAGGGGGTTACACACACAGAGACAGACAGACAGAAAATGATACACAGAAACACACCAAACGAGACAGATAGAGATACACAGAAACAGATAGAGACAAGTAGACAAACAAGCATTCGAAAAGATACACACTGAGACAACAGACGCATGGAGGCAGACAGACAGACAAAGACAAACAGA